>JAKUCV010000466.1:7280-29119 GCA_028386065.3 Turnera subulata | reverse complement strand
TTTTGAACATCGATGTTGTGTCTTTGATGCATTCTCACAGCTTAGAAACAAGTTAACTTTCTCATTTATGTTGAGAAATTTTAGGCAGCATGTTCATGACTAAATGTTTCAGGAAGAATATTCAGATTTCTTTCAACTTAAGCCAAGCATGTAGTTAGTGTACAATTAATCAAATTGAGAAACACTAGCTTGGTTGATGAACATTCACATGAAAGAACTTTATGTCAAACACATGCTGAAAGCATAAGTACTTTTATTGATTACAAAGATTGAGTACAGCTGATGGATCTTAAAACACTCATACACTTGATTACATCATTTATATTACTATCACACTTACAAGAGACACAGGATTACATCATTCATATTACATTACAAATCACATAAAAAAAAAGGGAGTACATAGCTATCATAATCTGTTTCTAACAATTCGATTCAGCTGTTACAGTGAATCCATTAGGAGTATTGACTATGTTAACCCTAATGCTATGACTCCAAGCAAACCACATTCCACCCGAGTTGTTCTGGCCAGGAAGCTCAAACCGATGTGTTGGTTGAAAGCGAAGAGGGATAACTCCGTGATCTCCGGTTTGCTGCCATTGAGTCTCCGTGAGCAGAACCATATTTGGTTTATATTGGTTCTTCAGGTCTCGTAGGGTTCGAACAAAATCTTGAGAACGTGCTGTGATACCTCTGCAGTTCCACACCAAAAGGTGAACCTTTGGCCAATTGGGCGCTACTCCAGCTACTCGAGGAATGCTCTGAGCTGTCCTTGTAATCTGGTAATGACTGTCCTCGTTCAAAGTCTGGTAGGTTGGTTCCAACTGAAGCTCCTGAAACATGTCAGAGATAAAAAAACATTGTGGAATTAGCCGTACCATAGTAGGATGCTCGCAGGGTTTGTTGATGATCCAGGAAGATGACCTCTTCCATAGGGGTGATAAAGAATCGAGACGAATAAATCTCATCTACGAAGACAAGACGAGGAATTCTTGCTAGTTTCTCTGGCAATGGCCCTTGTTGCTCATTTACAATGCTGAAGGCCAACCGATTTCTCCTACCTACGTTTGCACCCTCAACAAAAAAGACAGTGGAAGGAGAAGGCATTTTTTTTTGTTGTTGTTTCACTAACTTTTTTTTTTCAGAAATTGGCTTATAAATTTTCTGTGTTTTAATGAGCTCTAACGTATGTCTATTTATAGAAACATAATTGCATTGCCTCTTCTCTAAGAAGGTGACCCCTACAAATTTTTGAAGTGTCCAGCAGTGTTCAGGAGGTGACCCCTACCTATCCTTGGAGTATCATGAACAACGTTCAGAGGAAGGCCCCTCCAAACCGCTTCGATTTTCAAGAATCTCCTTTTCGAGACACTTGCAAATTCATTTATTGCTAACATCCAATTTTTCAGATAATCAAGTGTCTGCTTTGTTGAAAATCGTGGCCTAAACTGCATTATTGATTCATCACGGAACTCACAGTCTGAATAGTTGGGCATCAGAGGCACCCAAAGTCCAACTGACAAGACATTTTCTCGAGCCCGGTGTACTTACGACAAGGAGATACCTCCTCATCCCGGGAGGATAGAAATCCAAGACAATAATTCTTGGGGGCAGAGGCCATCTTACTAACCTTAAATTTGTCACCCATGTTTCATCTTACTAAAACTAGTGAATTATCTTTGCTAACTTGAGCACCCGAGGCTCGTCTAACTATGTTTGGTAGGTACCACTCACTAAGACCAAGAGAAAGGGGGAACAAGGCTTGCTGAAGAAGTAACATAGTGAGGATGAAGCTACTGATGAAGATGATGATAATGATGGGAAGTAGGAACCATCTTTCTAAACCCTTATCCTTGTTATCCTTTCTGTTTTTTTTCATAAAATACTTTACCATATGCATGAACTTAGGGGGAATTATAAATCATATCTTAAGGGGGAAGAATAAATAAATGCATCATCATTTCTTTTTGCTAATGCCAAAAGGGGGAAGATAGGAAGAAGTATATGCACCAAGATAGGGGGAATCATAGTTTGAAAAACTTAAGAGGAATCATCTTTATGTTATAAACATTAGCATATACTTCTAGTTGTTTGTCATTATCAAAAAGGGGGAAATTGTTAGAACTCATGGTTCATTACAGGTTTTGATAATTGACAAACCAGTTCCAGATCATGACAATGATGAAGCAAAAAGAAATGAAGTCAAACCAATCCTCAAACCAATCAAGAAGCAAAGGATCAAAGTAAATGAGCACAAGAATTGAAGAGCCAAAGAAAGAAGAGTTAGATTCATAAATTGTACAAGGTATAACACTCAACTCTTCTAGGACATTGGCTCAAATAAAATGAATTTTGCTCATGCATAGTATAACATATTTCCAAGCATAAAAATTTTTTTCGAGCAATGAACATCGATGTCCTGCCTTGAAACCAATCTTTTGAGAAGGTTTCTAAGCTTTGAACATCGATGTCCAATATTGGAACATCGATGTCCTGCACTAAAATAATTTTTCCAAAAGTAGGCAGTAGTTTATAACATCGATGTCCAATATCTGAACATCGATGTCCTCATGACCGTTATGCTAAAAAATTGCTTTGAAGAGTTTGAACATCGATGTCCTATTGAATCAGGTCTCTAGATTGTTTTGGGAATGTCCAAAACATCGATGTTCAACTAATGAACATCGATGTTATTTGGTCTCGGGTCTTGGACAATGTCTTGTGGAACATCGATGTCCTTCTGGCCAACATCGATGTTCTAGTGACCGTTAGCCCAAATAATTCATATTCACTGGCCAGGACATCGATGTCCACCTTTACAACATCGATGTCCATATGACCGTTGGACCAATAATGCATACTCAAAGGCTAGAACATCGATGTCCTGACTTGCAACATCGATGTTCAGCCGACAAGAGCAGACATACTTTTCAGCTTTCCATGCTACTTTGTTTAAAGATGTTTTGAATTGAGCTTCCAACGGTAATACATGTTTTTAACCTTATAAATAGAGCATGTAGGTCTCTGTTTTCAGAAGATTCAACTCTCAACATTCAAGTATTCATTCCATACATTCATCAAAATCTTAATTGAGCCAATATCCTATTGAGGATTTGAGAGTTGCCTTTTAGAGCTTTACTTGTATACTCATATCTGCTCTTTGAGAGAGTTCTTTGTTTGAGTGATTGAATTATATAATTCATACACCCTAAGGGAGGTTAGTTCCCTTGTTGAGATTCATAGGAAGAGGGTATATCTTCTTGTGTGAGAAGTCATGAAGTGAGGTATCTTCAAGCAAGAGATTAGAGGTTCTTGTGACTAGAACTCTAGGTTGTAACGGTTTGTTAAGCACCCGTAAGCTTAACGTAGATAGTGGATTCTTCAAGTGAGACTTGAAGGACTGGATTAGCCACAAGTTAGTTGTGTGTGAACCAGTATAAAAATCCTTGTGTCCTTCAATCTTTCAATTCCGCAATTATTTCCTGCTTACTTTGTTTTAATCCGATAAACGCTATTCACCCCCCTCTAGCGTAGGGCTATTGTTCTAACAGAAGTAGACGCCTTTCCCCAGCTTTCTTCTAGTCGAAATTAAGAGCCTTTATGCCCAATAAGCTTTGTGCTGGATCTCAATAGGCAGATGGCATGACTTTCCATAGACCAACTTGTAGGGAGTGGTCCCTATTGGCTTCTTGTATGCAGTCCGGTATGCCCATAACGCATCGTCTAACATTGATGACCAGTACTTTCGGTTAGGATTCACTGTCTTCTCTAGTATCCTCTTGATTTCCCGATTTGAAACCTCAGCTTGTCCACTTTTTTGTGGATGATATGGTGTTGCGACCTTGTGCTTCACTCCGTACTTCCTTAATAACTCCTCAAACCTTTTATTGCAAAAGTGTCCCTCCATCACTAATGATAGTGCGCGGGGTTCCAAATCTGGTGAAAATATTCTTCCTGAGGAAATTAGTGACTGTCTTTCCATCATCATTAGGCACTGCGACTGCTTCTACCCACTTAGACACGTAGCCTACCGCAACTAGAATGTATCGATTACTGAACGATGCAGGGAATGGCCCCATAAACCGATACCCCGAACGTCAAATAGCTCTACTTCTTGAATTTCTTGTTGCGGCTTCTCGTTCCTTTTGCTGATATTTCCTGCTCTTTGGCATTTGTCGCATGCCTTCACAAGAGATTTTGCATAAGAAAAAATCGAAGGCCAGTAAAATCCCGATTGCAATACCTTCGTAGCAGTTTTCCATGCACCAAAATGTCCTCCGTAAGTTGCGGCATGGCACTGCTCCAGAATTGCCTTACTTTCGTCTTCAGGAATGCATCACTGAATGATGTTGTCATTGCACCTCTTGAAAAGTAATAGCTCTTCCCAAAAATATTCTCGCACATCAGCAAGAAATTTCTTTTTTTTGTTGCCACAAAATCCTCAATGGTAGAATTCCGCTTACAAGGTAGTTGACGAAATCGGCATACCAAGGAGGTTCCTTTATAGAAATCGCATTCACCACGGCGAGGTAATCGTCCGGCAGTGCGTCATTCATCGGCTTCTCCTCCTTTCGCCTCTCCTCTATCACATCATCATCAACTCGGAAACAATTGTCTTCTTCAAGTGGTCCTTCGGTTGCACGGAAGACATTGAACTCGATTTTCTCATTCCAATCCTTAAAGTCAGCTTTCCATCACGAAAATCAATTTGAGCTCCAGCAGTAGCTAAGAACAGCCTCCCAAGAATAATCGGCATTTGAAAATCATTCTCCATATCGAGCACCACAAAATCGACTGGTACAAAGAACTTCCCAACCTTGATTGGAATATCCTCCAATATCCCCACTAGATATTTGACAGATCGATCTGCAAGCTGAAGAGAGATGGTAGTCGGCTTCATATCTCCAATATCTAGCTTCTCAGCAATTCGCTTCGGAATAAGACTAACACTGGCACCCAAATCACATAGAGCTCGCTCAATGCACATAGAATCAATATTGCAAGGAATAGAGAAACTTTCAGGGTACTTCAGCTTCGGCGGCAGCTTGTTCTGTAGGATTGCACTGCACTCCTCCGTCAAAGCCACTGTCTCGTAATCTTCTAGCTTCCTTTTTCTGGAAAGAATTTCCTTGAGAAATTTAGCATAAGCAGGCATTTGAGAAATTACTTCAGTAAATGGAACATTAATATGCAATTTCTTTAAATGTTCAAAAAATCTCCCGAATTTTTCGTCTTTTTTGTCCTGCTGAAGTCGCTGAGGGAATGGAACCGGTGGTTCATATGCTTTGACTTCAGGCCATATCTCCTTCGGTTGCTCTCTTTTCTGCTTTGCTAGCTTCTACTTGGGAATACACTTCTCTTGCTCTTGCTTCTTTTCCTCTGCTCCCTTTTAAGGTAACTGCTTCTCTACTTTCGGTTGCTTATCTTCTTCTTCTTGCTTATTGATGGCGTCGGCTTTATCTTCTTTAAGGTGGGTAGGGATCATCTAATTGCTTCCCACTTCTAAGTGCTACAGCCTTGACTTGCTCTCTCGGATTGACTGTGGGTTGTCCCGGTAGGTTTCCTGGTGTCCTCACAATCGCCTCTGCTTGCTGCGCAAGTTGCGTCTCAAGCATCTTCGAGTGAGTCTCCATATTCGCCATCCAATTGTTGAATCCTTGCATCATCTCCGTCTGCATACGTTGAGTCTCCATTATGGCTTTTGTAACGTCCCGGCATGTCGACTGTCACTACAGACCAACACGGGACCTTTCCAACATGCTTTGTCCTCACTCGTATGTTTCCGGAGAAAACTTCCCAGGAGGTCACCCATCCTGGAATTGCTCCAAGTCAAGCCCGTTTAACTTTGGAGTTCTTCTGGAATGAGCACCGAAAAGGTAGGTGCACCTTGTTGATATAGTTAGTACCCACCAAACCATTTAAGCTATTCTCAATTGTACAGTCCCATTCCTATACAACCTCGAAATCACTTCATTTGAGCTATTCTCAATTATACAGTCCCATACCCATATAATTACAAAATTGCCCCAACTGTATAGCCCCATCCCTACACAGTCTCAGGATCTCTCCTATTCTGGTGTGGATTCGGTTCGTTCCTGTGCCCCTCCGTCTAGAAGCCTGCCAGAAGCCGCTCCTTGTCCATGCTCATCCCGGCACCGGCGTTCACTTCCCGCCCTCATAGACCCCGGGATGTCACAGGCCCACCAGCTTCCGCTAGGTTCGTCCCCGAACCCTGCATCGTACTAGAGGAGTCCTAGAGCTCTGCTACCAACTATAACATCCAGGCTTGTCGACTGTCACTATAGACCAACACGGGACCTTTCCAACATGCTTTGTCCTCACTCGCATGTTTCCGGGGAAAACTTCCCAGGAGGTCACCCATCCTAGAATTGCTCCAAGTCAAGCACGTTTAACTTTGGAGTTCTTTTGGAATGAGCACCGAAAAAGTAGGTGCACCTTGTTGATATAGTTAGTACCTATCAAACCGTTTAAGCTATTCTCAATTATACAGTCCCATTCCTATACAATCTCGAAATCAATTCATTTGAGCTATTCTTAATTATACAGTCCCATACCCATATAATTACAAAATTGCCCCAACTGTATAGCCCCATCCCTACACAGTCTCAGGATCACTCCTATTCCGGTGTGGATTCGGTTCGTTCCTGTGCCCCTCCGTCTAGAAGCCTGCCAGAAGCCGCTCCTTGTCCATGCTCATCCCGGCACCGGCGTTCACTTCCCGCCCTCATAGACCCCGGGATGTCACAGCTTTCATCATAGATGTAAAATCCATGTCTTGATTCTTTGGAATTTGCATGCTTGAACTCTTCTGCCCATAATTGTTCCTTTGAAAACTGCCTTGTTGGTTCGGGTTGGTCTCCCGCCATGAGAAATTAGGATGATTCCTCCATTCCGGATTGTATGTGTTGGTGTAGGGTCCTCGTTGTTGTTGGCATTGATGAATGTAGTTCATCTGCTCAATCGTCAAGTCGTCTCCTGTTGGACAATTCATTGAATTGTGTCCAGCACCTGCACATTTATCACATATTAAACTCGGCATAACAACAGCAACACATGATTTCTCCTGCTGACTCAAAGAATCTAGCTTCGAATTAAGCATTGTCACTGTCTCCACTTCCAGAATTCCAGCTACTCGCTTGTTATTTGATCGTGAAGAGCTCTGGTAACTATTACTCGCCACCGTCTCCAACTTCTGATACGCCACATCTGGTGCTTGTGCCATGAATGCCCCTCCTGAAGCTGTGTCCAAACTCATGCGCAAAGGCTCATTTAAACCATTAAAGAACGATTGAACTACAAGCCATTCGGGTAATCCATGTTGTGGGCATCCTTGAATAAGATCCTTGTAACGTTCCCATGCTTCACAAAAAATTTCTGCATCGTATTGAGTGAATGATGTAATCCTGCTCCGGAAACGTGCTGCTTTATCAGGTGGATAATATTTGGCAAGAAAAGCCTTTGAAAGCTCCTACCACGTCTTGTATGTTCCAGCTGCTCCTGACTTCAACCACTTCTTAGCCTTGCCTTGCAAAGAAAACGGGAAAAAACGAAGTCGAATTGCATCTTCAGTCGCCCCATTGATCTTGATCAAATCAAAAATCTCTGTAAACGTCTCTAGATGTTTATTCGGGTCCTCATTATCCAAGTCTCCAAATTGTTCCTATTGCACCATGTGAATGAGTGCTGTCTTCAGTTCAAAATTGTTGGCATTGATCGCTGGCCTTGCAATGCTCGACTGCACGATATCCAAACTCGGTGTTGCGTAGTCACGCAATGTTTTGTTTCCTTCTTCTGCCATGATGACTGTCTCGAAATTATCTGCTACAACTTCTACTTCCTCTTCTATTTCAGTGTCTTGAAGAAACTCCACAGGCTCTACAACTTGCTTCTGCTTTCGCTTGTTCGCGCGTAGTTTCTTGTTTAAGGTTCTATCGATCTCCGAATTGATCTCAGGAATTGGACTGGAAGAAGCACCGCGTCTCGTCTTGGGCATCAACCAAAATCGACAACACTATAAAAAAAAAAATAAAACAAAAAATGATCAAAAAAATTAAAAATAAATAAAAAGAAACTAATACGAAAAGTAAAACCTAAAGTAATCTAGCTGCAATCTCAATAGTATTAAAACGGTTTGTTCCCCGACAATGGCGCCAGAAATGCTTGATGCGTTTTATTTACGCGTGACTTTTTCAAATTTATAATTCTTGATCAATTCACAACACGACACACAAATAACTCACGAGTAAATGCAACGATTGTTAACTGCAAGTGCACAGTATACTATGTAGTGTAGTAGTCTAATCAAGGTTGATCCACAGAACAAGGGAAATAAGTTCTACCTAATGTCACAACTTATGATTATCTAGGCAAATCAATTAAAAGAGTGATGTCGAAACTAACTAATAAAAAGAAATAAAATCGTAGACTTAATCTAATGTGTGGTTCTATCAATATCTAAAGCAATCTAGGAAATCGGGGTTCACACAATTACTATCTAGGTTTATTATGCATGGATGTCGATTTCTCCTATTGATGTGTGATTGTGGGCAATTGTTTCTAATGTCTTATTCCTCAGCTCTCGCATGTTGAATCAAATATTCAGCAAAGATTACTACCTAGCTCTCGCATAGCCTAGCATCAATACTAAACTCATAAAGCACATAACAATCAATAAAGCCCTAAGAAACTATCAGCTCTCGCATATTTTAGCATCAATCAATCTATGTTCTTTTAGGTATCATCAAATAAATTATGCAGCTCTCGCATGTTGCAATCAATAAGAATCAATCCAAAGTAGATAATAAATTCGGCACACATGGATTGAGCAATCAACACAATCAATTGAATAAACATCAAACCATATATAATAAAACCATAGAAGTAATTGGCTACATCCCTAATCCTAGATTAGAGAATTAGTTCATCATAATAAAATAGAAAATCATCAAAATCTCACAACAATTCATCAAGTAAATAATTAAACAGAAAGAGAATCGAATAAAAGAGAGAGTAGTGAAGTCGGGTAGCCGATTTGTGTTGGTGATGATGGCGTTGACTTGTGCTCCTCTGGTGACAACTTCTGCTGCAATTGGACTGGTGATTCTGTGACTTTAAACCTTCAAATCTTACTAGAAAAATGTTGAATTGTTGTGGAGAATAACCTTTGAAATTGGATGTGGAATTCGGCACCACCTAGAGGATCCAAAAGAGTGAAAATCCTAACCCTACTAGTGTGTGTGACCTGACAACTAACCAATTCGGCAGAGCATCGCCCTCTGACTTCTGCCTCCTGAATATGTCGACCTAGGGGGTCCTTTTATACTGTCTTTAGCTGCTGGAAGTCGGTGGGTGATGCAATCAAGGTTGCACTAAGCATAAGGGGAGGATTCCAAGTTTCAATAACAAAAGCTTGCTCAATAAAGCACAAGAAGAATCACTTTACACAAGCTTGGATTGAACAAGAATTTCAAGAGATCAAGTTAAGCAAGCTTGGAAGGGAGCTTAATGAGAAGCCACGTTGATTATCATTATTGGAAGAAGGCTTGTTGACATCAATCTTCAAGTGGGGTCTAATGTCGACATGTGGTTGTTTTATATTTTTATTATTTTATTATTTTGGGTCTAGTCCATTATTAATTAGGTTGATTAATGTGGGCTTAAGTTAGTTAGGTTTTTATTGTAAGGGTCTTAATTAGTGTCCAACACATGTGGGCTCAATTAAAACCTAGTCTATTTAGGTTGTTAGTCGACACCTAAAAATACTCACTATTTGGGTTGTCAGCCGACACCTAAAAATATTGTCTATTTTTAGGTCGGCACCAAAAAATTCTGGAAAAGTCAAAAACCTATTTTAACTTGGTTTTGGGTTAGTTTAGACGAAATTAGGGTTAGGGATTAGTATAAATAGGATCTTTTCTTTTGTTATTAGAGATGACTATTTTGAGAATAAAATTACCTTTGAGGTTTTTCTTTGATTGTGGATTCAATCAAGTTATCGAGAGTGGATTCCATTGGTTCTATATTAGGGTTTGAATTTACTTATCAAGTTGCTTTGCTTGTGGCATTTATTCAATTCCTTGTGATCTAATCCCTTTGTTTCCTATTCCTTAATTGAGTCTAGGAGGTGAAGAATAGAATTGCAAAAGCCTTTGTTGTGTATCTACTTCTTTGTTGTCTAATCCGTGCAGAGATTAGGAGGTGAAGGAGACTTACACGGCGAGTTTGATTGAGATTGACGATCGGGACAATCAGATAGTTACGAAGGTGGAACTAGTGGATTCTAGGGCTGTTGCCGTATCAGTGGGGCTCTCCTTCATTGAATGGAAATTGAATTCTTGACTTGCACTCCAAGTTGGACTTTTGCCTGTTTTCTGACCCAAAACTTGCACGCCCATTAACTCCTAGAAGACGTCCGAACTGGGCATTGGTCTCTTCTACAAAGTTCTAGATAATTCTCTCAGCTTTCTTTTAATAAAAAGAGCTCTTCAATTGAACTTCTGTAGCTCTAGATATCACCGATACACTGGGCCTGGGTCGGGATAGAAAAATCTGCATCCTGGGCTGGATTAAAATAATTACTGCTCCTTGTAGACACGTCCAAAAACTATGTAATTTAATCCATAGAAAGCTCTAGAAGTCTAGTTTTGTCTCCAATTAGTCTTATTTAAATTAGATGCCTAGAACTCCCAAAATCTTCAAAATAGTTGGTTGTGCTCACTGCAGAAAGTTTCCTAAATTGGGCCTAGTTTCCAAACTTGGTTTAAAAGCTTCCACTCATGAATAAAAATGATAAATTCCTGATAAAAATATTTAATCGGCAAAATTGAAGTACTAATTGACACAATGCATGAAAATACACAATAATATGAAAATTATACACACAATCGACCAAGAATACATAGTAAAAGCCATTCAAAACCATCATAAAAACACTAACATTTAGATGTTACACCTTGTCAGCTGGGTTTTGACTTGGGAATCATCTCATCTCAAGGCGATAGAATCATCTCATCAATCAATAATGAATACTCCCATCCTTGTCAGCTGGTTTTTGACTTGGGAATCATCTCATCCCAAGGCGATAGAATCATCTCATCAATCAACAAGGAATATTCCCATCCTTGTCAGCTGGGTTGGTAGGGCAGTTCTCTACTGTCACAGATTAATCCTGCAAGCGCACAAGGTAGTTGTAGTACTCTATCAAGGTCGTATCCACAGGGACTGGGATGAGTCTGTTACTCCTTACCTAAGACAAATTAGGCTTGAGACAATTAAACAAAAATGGATTATGGGGTGAGTGTCAATCGAAAATAAAATTCAGCAAGTGAATAAAATTAATAGCAGTGTTGAAGTAGGTGAGAATCAGGTTTGGTGAAATCTTAGGCATTTAGGGATTCACATGTCTCGCCTTTATGCTCTAAATTGCTCAACAACATCATCACAGGCTGGGCCTGTGTGACACCCTATGTTTAATAAGATGTCTTGAAGGGCTCCCAACCTAAGGTACTACCAACGGCTTTCGATCTTATTGATAGTTCTCTAAGCCTCCATCTACCCCCTGTCACTAGAGTAGATGTCTACTTAGAGGTGAAGTTGGTGTTGGTGCTAATTACCCACAGTCTCTCCCTATCTTCTTTCGAACGGCTAGGGAGTGAAGGCTGATTGTTGTTGGTCAAGCTCACTTGGCTTCTCCTTAACACCCAAATTTGACCAACAAATTTTCTACTAAAATTTGATTTTAAAATACTTGAGCTTCGGACTGATGAGATAATTCAATCCTAAGAATAAGACATGTTAAGAATTTAATCTAGTAGAAATAATATATTTTGGTAATTTGGACATACTAGGATTAATGAGAAGAATTAATCTTAGAATAAAATATATATCAAGGTTATTTATGAGCATGTTCAAGAGTTTCATATGCAGTTTTGTGAGATGCATGATCATATTTGATGAGTGCGCATTTTGCACTCGATTCCGGGTTGTTTTCACGGTTTTAACTTGCAAATATTATCCATTTTATTTGATTATGTTGTTTTCCTCTTTGTTTTACATTTTATTTTCAATAAAACTCCTTTGCTAGACTTTTGGTATTTTCCATGCATTTTTAGGCGCCAAACCACCAAGTTTCAGGACAAGGGTGCAGTTTTTCTGCATGGGCTGCGTATGCGAAATAATCCAGCTCATGCAACCCGAGGACACGAGGCAAGACGAGATGAAGCTATTCACACTTTAGGCCAAAAATTCCCATAAGTATATCCCAACAGTATGTGGATCAATTTGCCAAGGCCCAAAGCCTATTATCATGGAGAAAGTGCAAGCCCAACCCAAGATGCATGGTTGTTCACGTGAGGCTCATCCATTATCAAATTAATTGAGCTGATGCCATCTAAGACTTGGTCCATTGGTGCGTCACATGTGCACAAAATTTGGATAAGAATTCTATTCTTGGCATGGCTTGCACACATGGTCCCCTAGGAACCAAACAAATGCGCAAAGCCCACTTCCCACTCCCTGCTCACTTCCTTGACTTGGCAGGTGCTTAATCTATTTTTGAAAATTGGATTGGTCAAGGCCTAGGCATATGGCTGTACCTGCATGCAAAAAGGAGTCAACATCAAACAGCCATGCAACGGTTTGAAGAGGTGGCAATGCAACCCATTTTGGCGCAAAAATGAAGTGGTCCACTACACCACTTTTGGCGCCATGTGATGATACTTCCAGCCACAAATTTTGCTCTCCCTCTGCTATATAAAGGCCATGCACTACAGGACAAGGGAGGAAAGTCTTTTAATAAATTTTGACATTAGGCATTCGGCAGAAAACAAAACACAAGTAGCATAGTTAGCTTAGTATTTTATTTTCAGCTTTTGGCATCTTGTAGCCATTAGAATTGTAGCTTTGGCACTTTGGAAAGAATTTAACTTGGAAGTTCTCTTCTACTTTGTTCAAGGTTGGTTTATTAATTCTTGTAATTTATTTTCTACCTTGAATTCAATATGATGAATCATTTTTAAGTGTTTGTTATTTCCTTTATGCCTTGCTAAAATTCTTGTCTAGGATTAGGGGATGAACATGTTAATGTTTCCATGCTTATTTAAATAAAGTTTTATTTTCCGATTTTATTCTTCTTTAATTCGCTTTATGAATTTTTACTATGTTAGTTGCTTGATCACTAATTAGCATAAATTTTATAATAGGGAAACGTTAAGTGACAGCGTCGTTTACCTATAGAAAAACATAAATCGGGCTATAAAAACCGACCTCGAGGGAGGCGTGCTTTTTATTGGAGATTTAGTAGGGAAATTTCTTAATGCTCTTAGTTTATTTCATCACTGGAAAATGGATAATGGACGTAAACTTGGAAGGTATTTCATTTAAAGAAGTTTAATTTCAGAATTTAATTCATAGATTCTACATAGGCTAGCTATGTGGTGACAGTACATGACCTGCTTATGCGTAGCTTAATTGTATGGAAATATTGGCAAGGAATTCCTCGGAGTCCTAGATACTTTATACTATTGAGTTTAATCTCGTTATTAATCGCTTTAGTTTTCGTTTCAAACATCAATCCCTCAACATTTCTTATTTTTCTAGATAATCATAAATTGCTCGGTTAGATAATACTTAGCAAAGATCCCTGTGAGACGACCTTGGTACTACAACAACCCCGTATACTTGCGGGAAGCTATCAAGTTTTTGGCGCCGTTGCCGGGGACCAGCGTTAATATTATTTAACTTAGTGATTAGGTTAATCTTGGTTTTTATTTTTCATTTTCTTTTTCACCCGTTTGTTCAGTTTGTTCATCTTTTCTCAGGTTTCTTTAGTGCGTGGAAACTAGAAGCTCGGGGGTGCCACCAGGAAAACAGGACCCCGAGATCGAGAAGACTTTTTGGAGGCGTACCCGCGAGCAAAGGATCGAGAAGGAATCGGAGGACGACTTATCGTACGGAGGAGAGATGGAAGGCGACGGACTTGTCATCGGGGAGGGAGTCCAATATGGACCGTGGAAGAGGCCAGTTCGGGATTTCTCCATCCCCGATGCAACCCTTGCACAGTCCAGTGTGGTCCGCCAAGCTGTGCAAGCTAATAACTTTGAGCTTAAGCCGGCCCTAATCAAAATGGTCCAAAACCAACCTTTCAGAGGTTCCTCCTGGGAAGACCCAAATCAGCATTTGCAAGATTTCCTGGAAATCTACGATACCATCAAGGTAAATGGAGTCTCCGAGGATGCTATCAAGCTGCGCCTTTTTCCTTTCTCACTCAAGGATAAGGGGAAGGCGTGGTTGACCGCACAACCTCCTAGGACGTTCGATACATGGGCTGCCCTGTCTCAGGCCTTTCTGAAGAAATTTTTTCCACCCAATAAGGCCATGACAATGAGGAATGGCATCATGGAATTCAAACAAAAGTCCAGTGAATCTTTCTACGGTGCATGGGAAAGATTCAAGGAGGCTTTGAGAAGATGTCCACAACATGGCCTTCCCGACTGGCTGATCGTGGAGAAGTTCTATGCGAGCTTGAACAAATCCCTCTGCGCACATGTTGATGTTGCGGCCGGAGGAGTAGCCTTAGCCAAAGATGCTGAGGATGTATACGAATTGTTCGAACACATCGCCAGCAATAAACTCGAATGGCAAGGCGAGCTCACAAGAACAGTCGGAGTTCTAGAACTTGACGTAATGAGCCTGGTGAACGCCAAGTTGGATGCCATCGTGAAGTTGAATGAGAAAGGACAATCCCATTCCTGTGCTAGATGCTAAGGAGGTTATTCGGAGTGCCCGGCAGAGGGAGGCTATGAGCAAGCATGCCAAGAGCAAGTGAGTTACATCAACCAGAGAGTCCAGAAGGACCCTTATTCAAACACCTACAACCCAAGTTGGAGGGACCACCCTAAATTCTCTTGGAAGCCTCAACAGCCCGCTCAAAAGCAAAACCAAACCGGAAGCGCTCTTCCCGGATATCCTCCTAAACAACCTGCACAGCCATACCAACAGGCGTATCAGCCTCCTCCAAAAGACGACATCCAGTCTTTCATGACAAATTTCATGAAACAGCAACAACAGTTCATGGAGGAGCAGCGACAAGTTGTGAAAGGGCTTTCTGACAAGATTAACAATCTCAAGTGTCAGATTGCACAAGCTGGCCCTAGTCAGGGCAATCCTGGCAGATTACAGGGAAAGCCGTAGGTAAACCCTAACGGTCAATGCAATGCAATCACTCTTAGGAGTGGTACTCAATATCCGGAGCGACAACCACCTCCAGTCCCGGTAGTAGAGGAAGAGCATGGCCAGGCCGTGGAAAAAGACAAACCTGTAGAGCATCAGCAGGCTGTGTCATCCGATAAAGGGAAGGCAAAGCAAGACGAAGTGAAAGCCTATGTTCCACCAATACCCTTCCCTCAGCGGCTCAATCCACTGGTGCATGATAAGAAGTTCGGACGTTTCCTGGACGTTATGAAAAAGCTCTACATCAATATTCCGTTCATAGAAGCCGTATCCCAAATGCCTACATACGCAAAATTCTTAAAGGACATCTTATCCAAAAAGAATAAATTGATTGACTACGGGACGGTGGCACTAACGAGAGAATGTAGTGCGATTATTCAGAACAAGCTTCCAGATCCCGGGACGTTCACTATCCCCTGCGACATAGGGAAGGTACACATTGAGAGAGCACTTTGCGATCTGGGCGCAAGTGTTAGTATGATCCCTCTGTCGATCAGCAAACAGCTCAACCTAGGGGATTTGAAACTTACTGCTATGTCCCTCCACCTAGCAGATAGGTCTGTCACGTATCCAGTGGGATTCCTGGAGGATGTTCCTATCATTATCCCCACATAATGACCATCTCTCACTTCTTCTCCTTTCTCTTCTCCACCATGGGAACCAAAGAGCAGGCTGCCTACAGAGGCCGTGGCCTCCTTTTCTTTCCCCCATCACCAACAAAGACCACACCCACCTCCTCATACAACACAAAACCTCCACCTACCTCTCCCTAGAAATCGACCACCACCACTCACCACCGATCTCCGCCTCACCATGCCTCCAGTTCCTCCCAAGCACCCCGTCCATCCTCCACCAGCGAGGGCCGACCATGCCTACCATCATCCACCTCGTGCAAATCACCGCAGACCCGTCACAGTACCGCCCCGTCATCTCCTGCTGCAGCCACACAGCACCTGCCGACAGATCTACCAACACCGGTCTCCAGCCGCCGTCGCCCTTCACCCATCCGGTGGTCTCGCTCGCCTCCACGGGCCTGATGTGCCGCTATGCCACCATCCATCAGGCCAGCGCAGCCCCCCCCCCCCTTTCTTCTACTGTCCGGTCGCCACGGCACCTCTTCCTGTCGCCTGCACCTTCGGGAGGAGTCACTATTGGCCTCCGTGCCCCCACGGCCGGACGATAAGATGGTTCCCCTTCTGACTCTCCACCTCGACGTCGTCCGGTATCCTCCACAAGGAGCTGCCGTACCGGTCACTCCCCCTAATCAACCCCCGAGCCTAGTGCCCATGTTTCCACTAGGACTCGGGGACGGAAATTCCAAGGCTCCGCCAGCCGCAGCCCCCCTGCCATCCCTACTGCTCCTGATTTCGTGGACCTCGTGGAGGAGGAGCCCTGAGCATCCACAGAAGGAGTGCCTCCACCACGCCGCCAGCAACCCACCTCTACGGCGGCGCCAAGGGTGCCACGAACTCACCCCGAGCGCGGTTCTGGCCGAACAGCAGGCACAACAGCTGCATCGCGAGGCAAACGTCCTCAGACAGCGAAGGAACCCGACCAACAGCGAGCACCTCCTCCAAAGAAGTCCCGCACTTCTGCCAACAAAAAATGTACTTCTCCCCCTCCTCCCAAATTCACACCTGCTTTCCCAAATATGGACCTTACTGATTTGTACCATCGCATGTGCAACAGCTCTCTTGTCCAATCCTGGTATTTAGACAACCGTGTCATCTCCATCCTAGGCTGCAAAATGAGATAGAACAGTTACTTTCAAATATCGATTGGGTCAAATTTGCATCATTACATTATCCTGCATATATTGAGCTCACTTATGAGTTTTATGCCTCTTTGTATGTACGATTGGAAGTCCATGTGCCAAATGACATTGGAGAGATTAGTTTTCGGCTTAATGAACAAGACTTTAAAATGACTCTCCCTCTCCTTAGTGAAATATTCGGTTTCTGTAATGATGGCTTGCAATTTATTCCAGCTGATTTTGATGTAGATGCTGTGTGGCTGAATTAAGCAACTGTCCTAAACCTTTCAACCCTATTGTCTCAAAAGTCACCACCCTAAAAAATCCTACCCTTCGGTACCTTCACCGATTCATTTCCAGCACACTTATTGCTAGGGAGTCTTTCAATGGAGTCATTTACAAGGTTGATCTTTTCTTTCTCCATTGCACGACCCGGGGGATTCGAGTGAACACCGGTTGTTTTTTTTTTGACCCGTTTTTTAGAACAAACCCATGCTATGTCAAATCCGCTAGGTAGTGGTGGTCTTATTACCGCCATTGGAGTTTACTTAGGTGTCAACCTATCCAAATTTACTCCATTATCAGATTCCACTTCCTTAGGTATAAACACTATGGTCCATACGGGTTTGCTTGATGCTAACACACAAGGGGGAGTTGCACAAACTTTTTCTATCCAGGAGGGTGCTAATTCTGCTGCTGCTGGTCCATCGACGAATCCCTCCTCCTTCCCAACCCTGCTACCCATTTCCGCACAGGCATTGGAGGCACTTGAGCTACTACCTGACTTGATGGCTGATTTCAAGAACTTGGCAGCCCGCCAAGCCCGTGCAGACGAGAGATAGACATCCTCTCAGGTATTGTTTCAGATGTTCGTGAGATATTCCGGAGGCTATCCCCGTGCCTTCGACAGATTAAGGACGCCTTGGGCATTGTCTGATTGCTTGGTGGTTTCTGTTGTTTTTATTGTTTCTATTTCCCTTTCTTTCTTATTTTCGATTTTTGTCTAAATAATTGCTGCCCTATTTTTGTTTATGGACTGTTTAACTTATTTTTGTGCAGTGAGGGCACTGCAATCTTTAAGTTTGGGGTGGCTACATATTTTCAGCGCTTGAGCTGCAGTTTTCATTTTCAGTTGTTTTATAATAATAAGTAGATTATTTTTGTTTATTTCTCCTAGTTTCTTTTTCTTGAATAAATATTTGCAAGTACAGGTGAACCCCGTTGGGCTTAATTAGGCCAAACCCGACTCAGGTTCATGGATGTGCGAACGTCGTGATCGACTCTCGTGTGTCCGTATGCATGAATTTTGGGAAGAATTCCCGGTTGTCTGGTCCGCGCTTGTTGGGTAACGCTTTCGAGTTGTTTCAATTTGCTTCTAACCTCTTGACATGTTTAACTTTTTTTTGAAAGTATATTTGGCATTACAAACTGCGTCTTAGAATAGGTCCACAACCCGTTTAAAGCAAAATCTTTTCGAGGTTTGTTTTCAGGGATAGGATAAAGGCATTCATTTATACAGCCCACATCAACCACATAACCTACCCATGTGTATATAATTCACCATTGTAACCCACTTTGAGCTTTTTCCAGTAGCCATTATTGTTGTTAATCCCACATTCACCACCGTCACCCTTTGAACCTATGGCTACCTTTCATTTTATTTTATACATACACACCCTTATGCATTTTGCTTGGTCTTGTTTTCCCCCTAACATTTGCCTAACAACAAGGTCAGTGGTGGTTCATCTCTACTCAGCCTCAGCATAAGCAGCCTCTGCTACGGGCTCAGCATAAGTTGCCTATGCCAATTGTGGAGAGATACTTCACCGAAAAAAAAATGAAGCAACACACAAAATTGAGGTATCTCGCAAAAAAAAAAAAAAGAGAAGGCAAACAAAGGCTCTCCACCACACACTCAATGTTAGAACTATTCCACCTTGCTTGGCTCTGTTAGGGTAAGACCATTCTTTTAAAGCATTTTGCATCTTTTGACTACCATCTTTCCTTTCTTTCTTAACCCCGACCTAAACCTCGTTACAACTCGAATAAAGACCCTTTGATCCCTGAAATTCGATCCTTGCCATTAGTGGAGATAGGGGACTAGACCTGCATATTTGACCCTATTTTTTCTCAAAAATGCCAAATTCATTATTTTAGCAAAACAAAGAGGGCGGCTGTGAATCGAATTAACGAGATTAATTACCTAACCAAGTGCATATCCGGATCATCCTGGTACTTTTTCTCAGAATTTTTGCAGGTTGGATACCGGGATTTTTTTGTGGGACTTACCATGTAACTTGGGTTGGTTGGGTCCCTTTGACTCCAATGTGTAAGACGTTTTCATCACGGTTTTCATGACAATTGCTTAGGGACAAGCAAAACCTTAAGTTTGGGATGGTGATGAGTGCGCTTTTTGCACTCGATTCCGGGTTGTTTCCACGGTTTTAACTTGCAAATATTATCCATTTTATTTGATTATGTTGTTTTCCTTTTTGTTTTCCATTTTATTTTTAATACAACCCCATTGCTAGACTTTTGGTATTTTCCATGCATTTTTAGGCGCCAAACCACCAAGTTTCAGGACAAGGGTGCAGTTTTTCTGCACGGGCTGCGTATGCGAAATAATCCAGCTCATGCAACCCGAGGACACGAGGCAAGACGAGATGAAGCTCTTAACACTTTAGTCCAAAAATTCCCATAAGTATATCCCAGCAGTATGTGGATCAATTTGCCAAGGCCCAAAGCCCATTATCATGGAGAAAGTGCAAGCCCAACCCAAGATGCATGGTTGTTCACGTGAGGCTCATCCATTACCAGAATAATTGAGCTGATGCCATCCAAGACTTGGTCCATTAGTGCGTCACCTGTGCACAAAAGTTGGCTAAGAATTCTATTCTTGGCATGGCTTGCACACGTAGTCCCCCAGGAACCAAACAAATGCGCAAAGCCCACTTCCCACACCTTGCTCACTTCCTTGACTTGGCATGTGCTTAATCTATTTTTGAAAATTGGATTGGTCAAGGCCTAGGCATGTGGCTGTACCTGCATGCAAAAAGGAGTCAACATCAAACAGCCATGCAACGGTTTGAAGAGGTGGAAATGCAACCCATTTTGGCGCAAAAATGAAGTGGTCCACTACACCACTTTTGGCGCCATGTGATGATACTTCCAGCCACAAATTTTGCTCCTCCCTCTGCTATATAAAGGCCATGCACTACAGGACAAGGGAGGGAAGTCTTTTAATAAAGTTCGACATTAGGCATTCGGCAGAAAATAAAACACAAGTAGTATAGTTAGCTTAGTATCTTATTTTCAGCTTTTGGCAACTTGTAGCCATTAGAATTGTAGCTGTAACAGCCCGGGTAAAAATTTTGGATTTTTACCGGACTGTAAAAGTCTATTTACCGTGATTTACTGTTGAATTAATCTTGGGTAATTAATTCAAGGTAAAACCGGAGTCGTTTTTCGAAACCGAGGGTTTTCCCGCGCTCGTGATTTTCCCGTGAATTTTTCGGAACTAAGTTGGTATTTTTCGGGTTTCGGAATTTCTCGGAAAATCACACCGGAAAATAACTAAGGAGGTATCTGTTATTTTCTGGTCCGGATCGGATTCGCCCGTAATACGGACGAATCGTATTATTGATACTCACATGATCAATAGTATTTTTTTTCAGTTTATAAGGAGAAGAGCCGGGTGAGGAAGAGAAGAAGGAAGAAAGAGAGAAAAGAGAAAGGAGAGAAAAAGAAAAGGAGAGGAAAAAAAAAGGAAAAAAAAAGGGAGAAAAAAAAGAAGGAAAAAAAAAAGAAAAAGAAAAAGAGGAAAATCTGAAGAAAAGGAAAAAAAAACAGGGAGGAAGAATTGAAAAAAAAAGAAGGAAATAAAAATAAAACAGAAAAAAATAAGAGAAGAAGGAAAATCAAGAAAATGAAAAGAAAAGAAAATAAGAAGAAAAGGAAGAAAATTCGGAAAAAAAAAAGAAAAGAGTAACAGTGCATCACCTTAGTTCCGGGCCGTCACTGTGCTCGCCGGAGCGTTTCCGGCAGAGACTCGCCACACCGCCCACACCGTCGCCTTCAACACGCCGTCGCGACCATACCCCTGCCGGTCCCGTGGCGTTCCGCCGCCTGAAGCTCCCGGACGCGCCTTCGACCCGGCTGAGAACCCGGCGGATCCAGCTCCCTCACGCCTGCCGCCACACACCGACGCCGCCGCCTCCACACCAGCACCTGTCTCTGCCGCTCGCTTCATGCCGCTTGCCGTGCCGCCTCTCTGCTCCCGTGCCTCGTCGTCGTCGCGCCGCCATCGCCGAACCCGAGGTGAGCAGCCTGCGACCCGCGTCCGACCCGTTTCGACTGGTCGGGTCGCGCCTAGGTTCTGTTTAGTTTGGGCTGGGTCTTGTGTGGGTTGGGCCGAATGGTTGTTGGGCCAGGCTGGGCGTGAGCCTGTGTTCGGGCCTGCTGCCTTGGTCTGGGCCGACACTATTCAGCCCAGTCCATTTAAAAAAAAACAAATTATATATATATATGTATTTACTAATATTCTTGTAATTAATTTTGAGAAAAATTATATATTTATTTTGAGGAAATTATTGACAATTTAACTCAGGTATTTTTATTAAAATATAAATATATTTACTTGGGTAAATAATTAAGTGTTGTTTTGGGAAACTATTATTAATTGGGAAAAAATATAAATACCATAGAAATAATTCCTGGAAATTAATACGTATATTATTTTCGTCTGGAAAATTAGGATTGTGGTTTATGTAAATAGATATGCATTTTGTAAATTTAAAGTAATTATATTTTGTGTTGGAAAATTAAATTGTATATATAT
>JAKUCV010000465.1:3878-17390 GCA_028386065.3 Turnera subulata | reverse complement strand
TTCCCGCTCGAACCAACCGGTCAACAGCCCCACAGTAGACATTATTATAAATCGTTATTCTCATTTATTCCTTAAGAGTTGTACCATACGTTATTTCAATCAGGGTTGTGTGGATTTAACAACTTAAACTCAAATCCGGGCCTCCAGCCCACAATCCACCACACAAACCACAAAACCATATATCACGTTATTTAACACGCAAAACAACTCATGCACGACAGGCATATTTTATCACACTGATACACAGCTCACAAATCACGCACACAGCATCAGAGATATCACCAACATAGTACACTCGCAGATAGCAACATCAGCACATCAGACAAACATGCATACAGCATTCAAGACCAACAATTTAATACCACGTAATATATCAGACAGTTAACCGAGCATTGTAGGCAGTAATGCATACAAAGGTTTATAAGTCCTCACCTTGGCCATATTAATTGTCTCGGAAGCCGAAGCTCATTCCACCTTAACATATCCTATAATAGAATCAAAATGACCACACATAAGGTCCACAAAAAAAATCATGATGAATGCATGTCAATGCCGTGACTAAAAAGACATGAAATCTTTTAGTCCTTAAGCCCAGTCTTAGCTCGACAAATCCCATAACCTAGCCCGAGACCAAAAGTTTGCTTAAGTTCAATTATTTATCTCGATTAACGGTTCACAGTGCCTAAGCCCACATCAATTAAAGTCACTGGGCCTAAAGCCCATTTCATTTAAAGTTATTGGGCCTTAAGCCCATTTTAAATTAATTACTCTTCATTGGCCTATAGCCCGTATACCCTTAACGTGACATAACTTGGGACTAGGCCCGGCCCATTCACTTACTCACATTAATCAAGCTCCCGAGCCCGACTTTTCCGGCCTAAGGTTCTACCCGCGTCGGACATATACCGACCACATGTTACACATCCCATACTCTCGGTTTCTATTATACAAGATTTAGTACACACCCCAATTCGAATTAATTTTACATGCCGTGAATGAGTTTAAAACATCAAATTACACTTCAGGGAAATACCGTTAAATGCCGGAAAAGAAGTTGTCTTGCCGAGAAATCCCGAGCCTCGCCGGAAAATTCCCGAGCTTGCCGGATTCCGGTCAACCTTGCCGGAAAATGACCAATACTGCCAAAAACCCGAGCATCCAACAGCCAACATTTAGACCAACCACCAATTCACAGAGATCATCAAATTGAAAGAGAAAAGAAATTGAATGGTCGAATCCTTACCCGAAATAAAACACGTTCAAACCCATATCTACCCAGATCTGTTCACAGCCAAACCCGAATCTCGCTGTCGAACTGCACCACCGGCAAACCAATCCAAGGCCGAACACCATCATCAAGCCACCTACACTGGAACTCGCCCGGCTTGCGGAACAGCAGCCAACCCAAATCTCCAGCCCGACCTTGCTAGCCGGAAACCAGCACTGCAGCAACGCAGTAGTCGCCGGCCACCAACCCGGACATCCACAAACAACACCCGACCACTACACCACCATCACGAACAACACAACACAACACGCAGCCGACCCCCTGCCATGAGCACCTCGAAACCCGAACACAAACACCGAGCCAATCCACAACACACACCAAATCAACATAGCACACCCATAAACCCAATCGAACCAGCCTCCCACACACCGAATAGCATCAACAACCACCTCCAAAACACAAACCCGAAACGGGTTAGCACGGCACCACAGAGGAACAAGGTAGAGCAAGGGGAAAAGGGAAACGAAATGGAGGCGGTAGCTTACCCGACAGAGGACGGCGATGGCAGCAAGGAGCAGCAACGGAGCAACCTCGTCGCCTCCCCAGGTCTGAGCACAGGAACCCGTCGCGAACCGTCGTCGCCTCGCACAAGCCCGAGCTTGCTCCTGCAACAACAACGGCATCGGCGTGCAGATGGAGAAACTCGACGACCCTCGGCGGCGGCGACTTCGCTTGGTGAGCAGGGCGGCAAGGAGACGGCGGCTCCTCGTCAGCGGAAGAAGAAGAAAGTAAGAAGAAGTAATGAGAGCAAAGAAACGAAGGGAGGAGTTATGGGAGAGGAGAGGAAAAACAAGGCTGCGGCGGGTAACGGGAAAAGGAAGAGAAGATAGGGAAATAGGAAAAGAAAAGAAAAGAAAAGAGAAGGGAGGTAGGGTTGCCGGCCTTGACCCAAAACGACATCGTTTTGGTTCAAGGCGCGGTCAACACCCCCATGGTCAACGCGCGCATAGGGTTTTAGTTTTTTTTTTTTTTCCGTTTTAATCCAAAACGACGTAGTTTTATTAGGACCTACGTTAACCTTCGCGTTTCACCCCGATCTCGAATCCGTTTTCCACGGGACCCGAACCATGAACAATACCAACTTAAAATTAACATTTCCAAGGAATAATAATTTATTTCCTCGACTAAAACTCGAAAATTCCTCAAGGGTAAAATTGGAATAAAAATTTCGAGAATTCTGAAAAATCAATTAACGAAATTCGGGGCGTTACACAACTAGACATTAATCCAAATTTTTTTATCACAACACAAATATCATCTCCTAAGACCAAAATTAATTTTTGAGTTAGGAGAATTTTTATTTTTTATTTTAATTTCAGACTGAAAATAAAATTATTTGACTCTCCAGAATGTGCAACTTTGTTTAATTTGGGATTAGTATTCACCTAAGGCTTGTAGACAATTTTTTTAATCAGAAAACATACCTCTCACCAGGCTAAATTTCCTTCTCTCCTTTTCCTCATCTACAACCTTGATTTTCTCTTTGTACCTCTTAGTTCCTCTTCCAGCAATAGCTCTCACCAGGCTAAATTTCCTTCTCTCCTTTTCCTCATCTACAACCTTGATTTTCTCTTTGTACTTCTTAGTTCCTCTTCCAGCAATAGCTTTGTCAAAGCATAAACAAAAATTGTAAGTACAATTTAACATAAGAGAAAACTAAAAGAAAATAATATATAAAAAATATTCCTTTAGATTGTTGGAAAAATTGGGAACAGAGCACATAACCTGAGGTGTGCTAGGCACTGTCCTAAAGGAATATTTTGCCTACTGCAAAGTTCCCCCAGGATACAACAGGTTCTTCTACCATAAATGGCAGGATACCAGAGACTACCAAGAAAATTTCGATTAGAAACCCAGTAAACTAAGAGAAAGAGAAAAAGGAATAAGGAGTCAAATATACTCTTGTATGTTTCTGTGTGAGGTTACTATTTTTTCCCTGTGGTGTTTATCTGTGTAGTGTTTCTCTTTATAGTAAAGTGTGATAAAATGATGTATTTATAGGTAGATGGAGTACAGGTTAACTTTATAATTTCCTAAAGAATAGGAAAATATCAGGTAACAAATTGGACTCTTCCTGTTTTTCCTCCAACTATATTGACTGGACACAGTCAATATATCCGTTGGGAAAAAACTAAAATCTATGGGATAACCTTTTGAAATATATTACAACATGTCCGCTTTGTTCTACAAACAATATTGGGATGTCGTCGGTAATGAGGTTGTCTCTTTTGTACTTTCATGTCTTGAGGGAAACATTGATTTATCGTGTGTCGATTCTACTTTCATTACTCTCATTCCAAAAATTAATTCTCCTGTCAGGCCCAACCAGTTTCGACCAATCAGCTTATGTAGTGTTATTTATAAACTGGTATCCAAAGTTCTTTTGTAATAGGTTGAAACGAATTCTACCACGTATCATCAGTCCTCAACAAAGTGCTTTCTTGCAGGGTAGACAAATAACTGATAATGCTATTCTGGCTTTTGAAATATTCCACAAAATGCATACTAAAACCAAGGGGCATCAGGGTATTTTAGGGCTCAAGTTAGACATGAGTAAAGTTTACGATAGGGTTGAATGGTCCTTTTCACAGCTCATGATGTTGCGGATGGGGTTTTCTCCCATATGGGTTAATAAAATCATGTCATGTGTTACTTCTGTCTCATATTCCATTCTTGTCAATGGTTCTCCTTCCCAATCTTTTCAGCCTAGTCGTGGTCTTCGTCAAGGAGATCCTCTGTCTCCCTATTTATTCATTCTCTGTGCTGATGCTTTTTCTGCTTTACTAACCCAGGCTGAGAGACACTCTATCATTCATGGTGCAAAAATTTGCCAACAGGCACCTCCTGTGAGTCATTTATTTTTTGTAGACGACAACATTATTTTTTGTCGTGCAAATCAAACTGAAGTGGATGCTATTCTATCAATCATTCATCAATACGAACAAGCTTGGGGAGAGCGGATTAATTTTGAGAAATCGGAATTTACCACAAGTCGAAATGTTGCAGCTAACAGAATTGATTTTCTCCAACAAAGGATCGGTATTAACTCTGTGGACCGGCTTCATACATACCTTGGCTTGCCAACGATGATTGGTAGACCAAAAAAGGCAATATTTGCTACTGTTTGTGATTGTGTGTTCAAGAAATTAAGTGGGTGGAGGGAGAAAGTATTGTCCAAGGCAGTCAAGGAGGTGCTCATCAAATCGGTCATTCAAAGCATTCCATCATATGTTATGAGCTGTTTTATTCTCCCTAATTCTATTTGTGAGGAGATTACTAGAGCCATTAAACGATTTTGGTGGGGTTATAATTAAGGATGCAAAGGCATTTATTGGATAGCATGGAAAAAATGATGTCTTGCCAAGCAATATGGCGGCATGGGCTTTCGGGATATTCATTCTTTTAACCTTGCTCTTTTGGCCAAGCAAGCCTGGCGCATCCTTCATCAACCTCACTCGCTTTTGCGACTGTTCTTAAAGCAAAGTATTTTCCTACGGGTGATTTCATGCATGCACAGTTGGGTTTTAGGCCAAGTTATGTTTGGAGAAGTTTATTACAGGGTCGAGATGTTTTAACAGAAGGTGGTGGCTGGGTGGTTGGTGATGGTTCCACTATTCGAATGTACCAAGACAAATGGCTCCCTGGTCCTTCTTTTTTCCACTGTACTTTCTGCTCCATGACATGCCAACCCAAATACTAGAGTTAATGCTTTTGTGGATGGTGATGTCTCCTCTTGGAATATTGATCTTCTTCAGACTGTTTTACCTGCTTCAGATATCCATTGCATTAAATCCATACCTATCAGCTCTACTGTATGTGATGATTTTATTTGTTGGCCACATACTCACCATGGGTTTTATTCTGTTAGGAGTGGCTATCACTTCCTACTTTCGGCTTTGGCTCAGGATGCTGATCGGTCGGAGTGGTGGAAAACTATATGGCAATATTTGTCTTTGCCTCCAAAGGTCCTTCACTTCCTATGGCGGTTTCTCGTAATTTCTTGCCCACCAGAACCCGCCTTTGTGAGAGGCATGTGGAAGTCCCTTCAATGTGTGTTTTATAAGCAGCTCAGCCTGAAACTTGTACGCTTCTATTTCGCGATTATAGTGTTATCCAAGAGGTTTGGCGTGGCTCTGGGCTATCTTTCCCCTCATCCTCCCAACAGGATGTATTAACTTGGATAATGGAGATTTTTGAGGTAATCCCCTCTGATACTTTTGAGGATATTATCATGACTATCGGGTTTATTTGGAAGGGCCGCAATGATTTTATTTTTAATTCTAAGCCATTCAGACCCCTTACTATTGCAGCTGCAGCAGGCTCTTTTATTGTATCTTTCCGTACAGCTACCCAATCTGATGTTCTCTCACCAAATCCTTCTGATTCGGCTCCTCCTGATTAGCATTGGCTTCCTCTCCCTACGGGTGTGACCAAAATCAATTCAGATGCAACATGTTTTCCTTCTGCGGTCGGCCTAGGGTTTATAGCCCGGGATTCTGCAGGCCGTGTTGTCTTCTGTGAATACACACGGATGGATGGTATCTTCTCGCCACTGGAGGCGGAAATCCTGGCTGGTCTTGAAGCTTTGCGACATGCTCTATCATTGGGATTTTCAGCACTCACATGGGAATCGAATTGCTTGCAGTTGGTGAACAGTATCAACCAAGGCTCTGTCCCTTGTACTAGGGCACGTATTTTACTACTTAATGTCTTAAGTTTTTTACCTTCTTTCCCTCTTTGGACTTGTGTTCATGCTAGGAGAGTGTGTAATGAAGCTGCTCATGTTCTTGCAAAACTTGGTCTAACTGATGTGCCTTGTTTGTGGGACACGGGCATGCCTTCGTCTCTCCATGACATTATTGTACGTTACAATTCCAATTAACGTGACAATTCCAATTAATCATCTATGGCAATATCGTTTTCTCAAAAAAAAAAAACATTTTTTAAAAGAAATTCTACTAGTTGATTAATTGAAAAATTGTACACATTATGATAGTGGGAAATAAAAAGTACACATCAAGTAAAAGAGGAAAACTCCTGTGAAATGCCGACAAAACTCAATCATACACATATTGCTCTCATTCCAAAAGTTCAAGCTCCTGAGAACATGCAGCAGCTCCGCCCTATTTCACTCTGCAATGTTCTATACAGACTTATATCGAAGGTGCTCGCCAACAGATTTAAACAAGTTCTCTCCCCAATCATCGCTGAATCTCAGAGCGCCTTCGTGCCAGGGAGACTCATTACCGACAACATTGCCATTGCTTTCGAAATGTTGCATACTTTATCTCTGAAAAAATCTGTTGCGGATGGTTACATGGCAATAAAGTTGGATCTTGCAAAAGCTTTTGATCGGACTGAGTGGACTTTCTTGGAAAAAGTCATGCGAAGGATGGGTTTCCACGAAACATGGATACAACTTATGTTGATGTGCATTACAACGGCTACCTATTCTGTGAAACTAAATGGGAATATGGTTGGTTATATTAGACCCACAAGAGGATTACGACAAGGAGATCCTATCTCCCCCTATCTCTTCCTTTTGTGTGCTCAAGGTCTATCTATGCTCATCAGAGAAGCAGAGGAGAGGGGAGACTTTGAAGGTTTTGCTGCAAGTGTTGATGGACCTAGGGTGTCACACTTACTATTCGCAGATGACTCTATTATTTTTGCCAAAGCGACAGTTGGTGGAGCCCGTGGTATTGCAAAAACTTTAGAGAAGTTTGAAAGAATCTCGGGGCAGAAGATTAATCTTCATAAATCTTCCATCCAATTCAGCCCCTCCTGTGGTGATGATCTGAAGACTCAAATAAAGGCGCAACTTGGAATCACTGAGGAAGCAAATCACCTCAAATACCTGGGTTTACCTCCTCAGCTTGGCAGATCAAAGTCTGTGGTTTTCAAGGATATAAAAGCGAGGATATGGAACCGCTTACAGAGTTGGAAGGGCAGCTTGCTATCGCGTGCAGGGAAGGAGATTCTATTGAAAGTCGTAGCTCAAGCCATCCCCTCATATGCAATGTCAGTATTCAAACTGCCTAAGAAATTCTATGATGATGTGAGCTCGATGATGGAAAAGTTCTGGTGGGGACAAAACACTGACTCAAAGAAAATTCATTGGCTGAAGTGGAGTGACTTATGTCGACCCAAGGGACAGGGGGGCCTAGGCTTCCGCGATCTTCATCTTTTTAATCGAGCTCTTCTATCCAAGTTTGGATGGCGTCTTTTAACGGATCAGAATAGTCTTTGTGCTAGAGTCCTCAAGGCGAAATATTTTCCAAACTTAGACTTTCTGCAGGCTGGCTTGGGCTCGAGGCCATCCTACTTATGGCGCAACATTCTTTATGACAGAGAGGTGCTTAATAAGGGGCTTGTACGCAGAATCGGAAATGGCCAAAATACTCTTCTTTCAGATCCTTGGATCCCGAGACCATGGACACATAAGCTTTTTTACATCCCACCATCTTTTCAGCCAAATCTCACCGTAAACTGCCTTATGCATGTTTCGAAACCTGAGTGGAATGAGCCCTTAATCTGAACTTATTTTCACCCGGTTGATGCTGATGCCATCCTTAAATTACCTTTATCCATTATCTCTAGCAGGGAGGACTCTTGGCAATGGTTCTTTTCTACTACAGGTTATTTTTCTGTCAAATCTGCGTATCACGCAGCAAGATCTTTTGATGAAGATGTCACAAGGGGAAGGCCTGCAACCTCTCTCCCCTCAACTTCAACCCACAAATTTTGGAACAAGATGTGGCAAACACCTGTAGCAAACAAAGTAAAACACTTAATATGGAGACTAGCCCACATTTTCCTTCCCACACTAGGAAATCTACATCGCAGACATATTGTGGCATCCCCAAGCTGTTCACTATGCATGGAGCACATGGAGACACACTCCTTTTCGCATTGACTCGGGTGACAGGTTTCTATCCCCTTTGGACTGGCTATGGAATATGCATCAAGACACAGACCAGGAAAGCTTTGGTGCGCTTATGGTGATATCTTGGAGTATCTGGAACAACCGGTACCGACTTCGTCTTGGTCAAACCTGCAGAACAGCCAAAGACACTGCCACACATGCCCTCTCTTACTGGCAGGAATTTGTGCAGGCAAATGAAAGGAAGAAGAGACTGAAATCACATGTGAAGCAGCCGGAATGGCACCATGAACCAAGCATCCAGATATCTCACAACTCCTACCGCCTGAACACTGATGGAGCCACTTTTCAGAATGTTGACAAAGGGGGTACTGGTTACATACTCCGGACCGCCCAAGGTTCTTTTGTTGCTGCAGGTCTGAAAACTTATGAAAGTATTGTTGACCCCTTGCTCTTGGAATTTTTAGCCATGCGTGATGGCTTGCTGCTTGCCAACCGAATGGACATCAGGGAAATCTTGGTTGAGACTGACTCTCAAATTCTTGCTCAGTCTGTTCGGGATGCTACCCATGATCTGTCATATAGATCATCCATCTTGGAAGATATTACCTCTTTAGGAGACACTTTTGCCTCTTTTGAATGTACTCATGTCCAACGCACTAAAAATTTTGCAGCACACACTCTTGCAAGGCGTGCTGTTGATTTTGGCTTAGAATATATTTGGCTGGACTTTGCTCCTCCCTTTGTATTAGGAGCAATGCAAGGCATTCTGTAACCTACTCTTCCAAGAAATAAATGAATCCACTTATCATCAAAAAAAAAAAAGTAAAAGAGGAAAACTAGTACATAAAATGTTAGAATCTTTTAAGCATATGGTAGAAATCACTATGTGTGTAGTTAGTTTATAAACGGATTAAATAGATAATTCGCCTTTGCATTATCCTAAAATGGTAAGGTTAGTCTCTTACCTTGTTTTCATTTTCAATATTTTATATTCCCTTACTATTTTAAAATGATAAATTTAGGCTCTTCTTTCCATCAAAATTGTGAATTAGTAGACGTGTCATTATCTTTGTCTCTTGCCAAAAATACGCTAATCCATTGGATTAGCCTGATATCAACTAAGAGGGATCAAACTTATTATTTTAAAATAGTAAAGAGATATAAAATATAAAAAAATAGCGTTAAGGAGTAACCATACATTTAGTCCGTTGAATTAAAACCACTATAGTAACCAATGTTGGCTTGGATTGTAAGGAGTTTAGTGCCCAATACTTACCATAATATATCTTACGTATAGCTCACCGTATTTCATTATAATCACAACCTCTATTTATTTCCTTTGGATATTCATTCATGAGAAGAAGGGTCAGAGGGCAGACTCTTCTTCTCATGAATGAAGTTTATACTTCTTAGACCAGAAAAAAATTTCTTTGGATATTACAGATTTTCATCAAAGATGTGACATGGCTGCCGCAGAAATATCCTCAGCTAATTACCAACCAACAGCAATAAAAAGATATGCATTTGTCAAGCTTCGTAGGCCAGATAGTTATATGAATGTTGTCTGCAGACATAATTTTTCATGTCAAAGAAATTGACTAGTTACTTATCTCTATTGAAAAGTGAAAAATTGAAGAAGTGGAGCCATGAGTTTTAACCTTCGACCTTTGTTGAATTGCGGGGGTGGGCGTGGGGGTGGTGGGGGGACATACTATAATACTGTAGATCTTGGGGGCCTGACCCCTACTTGCCCCCACCCCTCTGGATCCGCCCCTGCCTGAAAGTATCTCTGACGATACACCCACCCCTCTGGATCCGCCCCTGCCTGAAAGTATCTATGACGATACATTTGGAGATTGATATTGATATCGCGGCGAAGATAAGAGCACGATCAATAAGTGACGATAAAATAAACACTTCATTAAGAATCTTAATAAATTATTATGAGAGTAAATATGTGCAAGCCATGTGTTAAGAATTTTATAAATTATCATGAAAATAAATATGTACAGGCGATGCACGAGACACTAAGTGATAGCACACACACCTACAAGAAAAATTAGAGCCACCAAGCGATAGCACCAGACGCTTACAAGCAATAACAAAATTAACACCACACCTATAAGATTCAAAAAAAATAGTGGCACCAGGAAAATTTTATTATATAGACTCCCCATTAATTAGTTTGAATTTCTATTTATGTTAATATAATATCTTTAAGGGTTTATTCTTTCTATTTTAGAGTTTATTTATTTCTTCAATATATCTGTGGGGTTTTTTTTCTTCTTACGATTTATATTTTATAATGTAAGGATCCAGACTAAATCAATCCCTTTGGACTCTTCATCTTATTCACATTCTCCCTAACCAACATCTAACCATCAAAGGAGTCGTTACCCTGATTTTATTTCTTGAAAAAAATCCAGGGAAAAACCATTAGGCATCATTAGGCAACAACAAAAGGGACTGATCTTAAGCGAATCAGAGATTGTTGGATTCGACAGTTCGTCACAAGTAGGAAGGTGCTAGGCACCTACCCATGTTGGGGCGAAATCTTATGCAATAATTGAATAAAATTGTATGCCTTATGTTATGTGCATAATATGGAAACAAATCACAGCAAACAAAATAAACAATTGAGATCTTAAAAAGAAGGGGGTGAGAAAGAAATCTGGCTTGCATCTCCTTGGCAACTTGAGACAACCTATGTACCCGAGTGACCAGGTTCAAAGCCATGCATTCTAACAGTTTATCAACACAAATCACATCATCATATCAACATCAAACATCTCAGCATCAATATATCATCAAATCAGCAGCAATCCACAAGATTCAAAATAAAAAAGGGCTAGAACACTTACTTGAGTTTCTGGACATAAACTATCAGTCGAATTCAACTGGATTTTGAATAAAGAAAATGGCCGATTCAGCTTCTAGGCTCAACAACAAAGTTGCAGATCTTCCTCTTAACTTTCTAAAGAGTCCAAGATTGCAGCAATCCGACGTCTAGAGCTCGAGAGATGAATTAATAACCGAGACTGCACGCATCAGGAACCTCCACTCGGATTCTTGGCTTCCGGATTGCCTTTGACTGCTTTCCTCCTCTTTGATCAGCTGCTACTCCTTCATTCTCCTCTCTACAAAATTTCTCCAGAATAACGGCCCTTAAAAGTGTTTTTAGGCTTGGAGAATTAGGGTTTCTCCAAGCACTCTAGCTTAGGGGTGTATGCATTCTAGTCGGCGTGTTTCATGCGTTCTTGCCTTTTTAATCCCAATTCTCATTAAATCCGGCCTAACTTGATTCTCACGCCCAATACATAGCATACCAGACCAGAAAGTATCCTTTTCTTGATTACTACTCCTAAACTTTCCATATGTCATTAATATACTCCATTCATTCTCTTTCCATATACTTTTTACCACAAAAACACATACCATATAAAGGATAATTTAATTCTAATTCTTGTATGAAAATCAGAACTAAAATTAGGTAGCAAGTAATGTGTTTTTATGGGCCAAAAATTTTGGAGAGTTCATATCTTATTAATTTAAACCCTAAACATATTTTTAGTCCAATATTAAATTATCTCATTAATATTGGATTAAACGGGTGAGCCAAATTTGGATGTTCACAGATAAATCAAAGATTTAGCTGATTATAAATATCTATGTATGGTAGGGTCTTTGTGATGCAAAACCTGCAAAACAGGAAAACAAAAGGACATCGGGGGTGTTCAGGGTGTGTAACCCTGGAGGCTCTCCGATGCCTATGTCAGAACTAAACTCGCTTTAGTAAGTAATAAGATAGAGGAGATTGATTAGTTCTATTTTGCGTATCTTTATCCAGGTTAGGGGGCTATTTATAGAAGATTGGAAGTTTTTGGTACAGACATGAACCTCAGTGTGTGCACTTGACCTCAGGGTCTTGATGTGGACCTAAACCTCAGGGCGTAGGCCTGAATCTCAGGGTCTTAGTGTGGACTTAGACCTCAAGATGTAGACCTAGACCTTAAGGTCTTGGTGTAGACCTGGACTATAAGGTCTGATGTAGACTTGAACCTTAGGGTCTTATTTGAGTCTTTTAGACAATAATTGATTGTTTCATATATAAGCAGAAGGAGGGGAGGGGGGCGGAGGTCAGGTTGGGTGGGAATAGGTAAAGAAGATGAGTATGGTGTAGTGGGAAGGGAAACATGTGATAAAGGAGGGGGAATAGAGGGTGATAGCGAAACAGGGTATATAGACGAGGAAGTTGGGGAGAGAAGAGGGGCAAAAATAGGTAAAGCCCCAAGAAGAGAATCAAGGTTAATTGTTGGGGATGGGTGAGAGTTTGTAGGGTCTGGTTTATCAAAAAGGCAAAAAGGATCCCGAGAATCAAGTAGGGACAGGACTTGCACTGGAGATGGCAAGTGAGAACAATTAGTGTGTTGACTAATTATAGGGATTTGGGGGATAAAGACCTTGGTGGGGGATGCCCTCAGTGAGTTACCATATGGAAAGTCAGTCTCCTCTTCTGAGTCAATGTCGGACCAGTCATCACATTCACGCACCAGAAGACCAATTTTCTCACAACCATAACAAAAGTTTTAGGGAGTTTTGCATAATTAAATGGAAAAAATGAATGACTGTGCATGAGTATTTCGACCCTGTATTTCGCACATCAATGGCTTAGTCACGTCAAGGACAATACAAGCTTTAATGTAAGTACCCTAGTCAAGAGGACCACGCTCATCAAAACCACAAAATCTACCCAGGCGACTAATTATGAGGGAAATATATTCTTCAGTTTGGAAGGATATTGACACATCATAAATCGGAACCCAAAAAGGACAGTCCTTAAGTATTGCATTATGAAAATAATCATCACCAGAGACTTGTTTGATTACAATAAGGCGTTTGTCAAAGCTCCAAGGTTCACCTGTAAGGACCGAATTCAGAACACGTTTGGAATTGAACTCAAAGAGGAACATAGTGGACTCTAACTGAGTAATTTCCATACCTTTGGTAGGGCTCCAAAGACCACGCATGACATTTGTAAAAGCACGTGGTTTAAGATGTTTAGAGCCATGAACCCTAGCCAAGAGATAAAAATGGGGATCAACAACTGCATCATTCAAATCATCCAGTAAGACAACCTCCTCATCATTAGGATCGATAACGATGCCTTTGCCTTTATCGATCTGGCCAGCAGAACTCGACGCTGCCATCAAGAAATGCCCTTAAGAGAGCCACTCACGCATCAGAAAACAAAGCACTCCATTGTAGCCACCAGATCCAGTCGAGAGGCAAAAAAACACACCTGCTCAGGATCAAAAACCAGTGAACACGTGAATAGGAA
>JAKUCV010000464.1:0-20774 GCA_028386065.3 Turnera subulata | reverse complement strand
CCTAGTACATTGCATGGCATACATGATAGATCCTATTGCAAACGCATAAGGAATCTAACCCATCCGCTCTCTCTCCTTAGTCATACTAGGATACAGATTCTTTGAGAGAGCTATGCCATGTGACATGGGCAAGAAACCGTTCTTGGTATCTTTGCATGCTAAACCTCTTTAGCATCCTGTCAATATATATACTCTGACTTATTGGAATAACCTTAAAGTGTATGTACATGACTATAAATAAACATCCATGATTGGCTTTTGGGCATATTACTAACATAAACTACCTCACCCAACCCACCCAGTAAAACAAAATTTGTGGAAACTTGAAGATTAAGGATTCAACTACTGCAGTATTTGTGGCTTAATTTGAGCAAAGATTAATCACATAGTCATAAAGATTTTGAGAAGTGAGAAAAATTAAAATATCAGGTGAGGAAAAAGGGGCAAATATACTACAGCAAAAGAGAGAAGAAGATAAACAGATAGTAGTAGCAAGCCACAAAAAAGCAAACACTCCTTTCGGGCAAATTAATATGAAAAGGGTCTATCAAGAGACATTATAGCGGTAATTTGCAAGAGCTAGAGTTCAGAGTATGTTTATGGTTTAGATGTCTTATTTACCTCATATTCTGTTAGTTTTATAAGCTTTGTGTTTGATACTTGCTGCAGCCGTATTTGCATCCGCATAGTCTGGACTATGTTATTATAATTTGTTAGTCTTCTTATTGAATTTATCTTTCATGAAAAAATTTTCTTTGGAAAGTTATATTTTCTTTCTCACTAGACATGAGATGGTGTTGAATCATGAGTACCGGCTATTCTCCTAATACAACACATAACTTTCTCATCAAAGCGTAAAAATAATAGCTAGAATGTTACTTTAATTTATGTACAAATTAATAACTTACACCCCAAAATGAATGCTCTATTCATGCCCGTTAGGATAATAAGTCCTGTTTGAATGTCTGGCCCTATAAATAAACTTTGTTTCATAGTTGAATTCCATCGGAGTGAGAAAAGTGTGACAGTCCAGTACTCACAAGCACAAACTTTCAGTCACACACACAATGGAAAGCCTTGCAAAAAACGCAGTTCTTCTATTATTTTCTTTGATGATGCTTGTGGTTCTGCCAGGGCTTGAAGCTAGAAGATTGGAGGTGGAAGAATCAGCAAAGGCCCCTCCTCCTTATTCACCAATCATAGCAAGTTGCGCTCCCAAACTCCCGAAGAACTGTGGGGATGAGGTGAAAGAGAGTGTACTTGGCCTAGGAGGCTCTGTTCCCACCGCTGACTGTTGTCGTCAACTGGTCCGGTGGGGCAAAACTTGTCATGATGCTTTCTCTCAACTCCTCGTATCAAGAGAACCAGCGTCACAAAAATCATCCATCTTGACAAATAGTAAAACCATTTGGGAGGGTTGTGTTGATGTTGAAGAATCATCACCAATCATATCAAGTAGTGCTGCTAAACTCTCTAAGAATTGTGGGGATGAGGTGAAACAGAGTGTACTTGGGCTTCAAGGCTCTGTTCCCACCGACAATTGTTGTCGCCAACTGGTTCGATCGGGCAAAACTTGTCATGATTCATTTGCTCAACTCCTCGTATCCAGAGAACCAGCCTCACAGAAATCTTCCATTATAGAAAATAGTAAAACTATTTGGGAGGAATGTGTTGAGGTAGTTGCTCAACCACCTGTCTCTTCTTAGTTATCACTACACTACTCCTTGATATTATCTATCAAACTTATGCAATCCAATATGATATCTTCAATAAATTATAGTCAAAATTTTTTTATTGATAAGACTAGTTTATAAAGGTGATACCTTCTTTCGGCTTGGATTCTTTCATGTGTAAAATGGCTGTAATACAAAGAGTCGTACGATCAAACCAATTTCTTAGAATTAAACCGGACGTTTGTATTGCTCGACAAAGAACGCATTCCCGGAAAACTACAAACTTTATAAACTAGTTATTGCTCATTTTTTCGTCGGAGCAAAGTAATCTGGAAGCTGGGCATTAGTTGGGCATCAGGTGCGCCAGTTAGAGCAAATTTCCTTACTCCTTTCAAGGCTTTTAAGAAAAAAAAATTTCCCACATAGAAGCTTAGTAACTGAGAATGATACAAAACGGAACGACAATTCACAACTTTGCATAGTCAGCTCAGAAACCAGAAAGTGAGAACATGTCCAAGTTTTTCTTCCATAAGCTTGTCCATGAGTCAGAAGATGGCATCCAACTGCAGACCGATTAAAATTGGAGAATAAAATTGAAAAAAAAGATGATTTATTAGAGAGTGAGGTGCTCAAAATATTTTCTTAAAGAAATTTAACCTCATTTTTTATCCAGGCATAGGTTTAGGATTCCACTCAATTTTTGTTTTCAATCTAAAAATTTTTTTACCTGCAGCCTGTGATCATGGAACCTGTTGAAGTTTACGATACTGGAAATACAACATGTTTTCCTGTAAACTACCTTACCTGACCCACCCATTAAAACAAAATTGGTGGAAACTTGAAGATTAAGGATTCAACTACTGCAGTATTTTTGGCTTAATTTGAGCAAAGATTAATCACATAGTCATAAAGATTTTGAGAAGTGAGAAAAATTAAAATAACAGGTGAGGAAAATGGGGCAAATATACTACCGCAAAAGAGAGAAGAAGATAAACAGATAGTAGTAGCATGCCACAAAAAAGCAAACACTCCTTTCGGGCAAATTAATATGAAAAGGGACTATCAAGAGACATTATAGCGGTAATTTGCAAGAGCTAGAGTTCAGAGTATGATTACGGTTTAGATGTCTTATTTACCTCATATTCTTTTAGTTCTATAAGCTTTGTGTGTGATACTTGCTGCAGCCGTACTTGCATGTGCATAGTCTAGACAATGTTATTATAATTTGTTAGTCTTCTTATTGAATTTATCTTTCATGAAAAAATTTTCTTTGGAAAGTTATATTTTCTTTCTCACTAGACATGAGATGGTATTGAATCATGAGTACCGGCTATTCTCCTAATACAACACATAACTTTCTCATCAAAGCGTAAAAATAATAGCTAGAATGTTACTTTAATTTATGTACAAATTAATAACTTACACCCCAAATTGAATGCTCTATTCATGCCCGTTAGGATAATAAGTCCTGTTTGAATGTCTGGCCCTATAAATAAACTTTGTTTCATAGTTGAATTCCATCGGAGTGAGAAAAGTGTGACAGTCCAGTACTCATAAGCACAAACTTTCAGTCACACACACAATGGAAAGCCTTGCAAAAACCGCAGTTCTTCTATTATTTTCTTTGATGATGCTTGTGGTTCTGCCAAGGCTTGAAGCTAGAAGATTGGAGGTGGAAGAATCAGCAAAGGCTCCTCCTCCTTATTCACCAATCATAGCTAGTTGCGCTCCCAAACTCCCCGAAGAACTGTGGGGATGAGGTGAAAGAGAGTGTACTTGGCCTAGAAGGCTCTGTTCCCACCGCTGACTGTTGTGGTCAATTGGTCCAATGGGGCAAAACTTGGCATGATGCTTTCGTTCAACTCCTCGTATCAAGAGAAACAGCGTCACAAAAATCATCCATCTTTACAAATAGTAAAACCATTTGGGAGGGTTGTGTTGATGTTGAAGAATCATCACCAATCATATCAAGTTGTGCTGCTAAACTCTCTAAGAATTGTGGGGATGAGGTGAAACAGAGTGTACTTGGCCTTCAAGGCTCTGTTCCCACCGACAAGTGTTGTCGCCAACTGGTTCGACTGGGCAAAACTTGTCATGATGCATTTGCTCAACTCCTCGTATCCAGAGAACCAGCCTCAAAGAAATCTTCCATTTTAGAAAATAGTAAAACTATTTGGGGGGAATGTGTTGAGGTAGTTGCTCAACCACCTGTCTCTTCTTAATTATCACTACACTACTCATTGATGTTATCTTTCAAACTTATGCAATCTAATTTGATATCTTTAATAAATTATGGTCAAAATTTTTTTATTGATAAGACTAGTTTATAAAGGTGATACCTTCTTTCGGCTTCGATTCCTTCATGTGTAAAATGGCTGTAATACAAAGAGTCGTACGTTCAAACCAATTTCTTAGAATTAATCCGGACGTTTGTATTGCTCGACAAAGAACGCATTCCCGGAAAACTACAAAACTTATAAACTAGTTATTGCTCATTTTTTCGTCGGAGCAAAGTAATCTGGAAGCTGGGCATTAGTTGGGCATCAGGTGCGCCAGTTAGAGCAAATTTCCTTACTCCTTTCCTGGCTTTTAAGAGAAAAAATTTTCCCACATAGAAGCTTAGTAACTGAGAATGATACAAAATGGAACGACAATTCACAACTTTGCATAGTCTGCTCAGAAACCAGAAAGTGAGAACATGTCCAAGTCTTTCTTTCATAAGCTTGTCCATGAGTCAGAAGATGGCATCCAACCACAGAACGATGAAAATTGGAGAATAAAATTGAAAAAAAAGATGATTTATTAAAGAGTGAGGTGCTCAAAATATTTTCTTAAAGAAATTTAACCTCAATTTTTATCCAGGCGTAGGTTTAGGATTCCACTCAATTTTTGTCTTCATTCTAAACATTTTTTTACCTGCAGCCTGTGACCATGGAACCTGTTGAAGTTTACGATACTGGAAATACAACATGTTTTCCTGTAAACTACCTTACCCAACCCACCCAGTAAAACAAAATTGGTGGAAACTTGAAGATTAAGGATTCAACTACTGCAGTATTTGTGGCTTAATTTGAGCAAAGATTAATCACATAGTCATAAAGATTTTGAGAAGTGAGAAAAATTAAAATAACAGGTGAGGAAAATGGGGCAAATATACTACCGCAAAAGAGAGAAGAAGATAAACAGATAGTAGTAGCATGCCACCAAAAAGCAAACACTCCTTTCGGGCAAATTAATATGAAAAGGGACTATCAAGAGACATTATAGCGGTAATTTGCAAGAGCTAGAGTTCAGAGTATGTTTACGGTTTAGATGTCTTATTTAGCTCATATTGTTTTAGTTTTATAAGCTTTGTGTTTGATACTTGCTGCAGCCGTATTTGCATCCGCATAGTCTGGACTATGTTATTATAATTTGTTAGTCTTCTTATTGAATTTATCTTTCATGAAAAAATTTTCTTTGGAAAGTTATATTTTCTTTCTCACTAGACATGAGATGGTATTGAATCATGAGTACCGGCTATTCTCCTAATACAACACATAACTTTCTCATCAAAGCGTAAAAATAATAGCTAGAATGTTACTTTAATTTATGTACAAATTAATAACTTACACCCCAAATTGAATGCTCTATTCATGGCCGTTAGGATAATAAGTCCTGTTTGAATGTCTGGCCCTATAAATAAACTTTGTTTCATAGTTGAATTCCATCGGAGTGAGAAAAGTGTGACAGTCCAGTACTCATAAGCACAAACTTTCAGTCACACACACAATGGAAAGCCTTGCAAAAACCGCAGTTCTTCTATTATTTTCTTTGATGATGCTTGTGGTTCTACCAAGGCCTGAAGCTAGAAGATTGGAGGTGGAAGAATCAGCAAAGGCTCCTCCCCCTTATTCACCAATCATAGCTAGTTGCGCTCCCAAACTCCCGAAGAACTGTGGGGATGAGGTGAAACATAGTGTACTTGGCCTAGAAGGCTCTGTTCCCACCGCTGACTGTTGTGGTCAATTGGTCCGATGGGGCAAAACTTGTCATGATGCTTTCGTTCAACTCCTCGTATCAAGAGAACCAGCGTCACAAAAATCATCCATCTTGACAAATAGTAAAACCATTTGGGAGGGTTGTGTTGATGTTGAAGAATCATCACCAATCATATCAAGTTGTGCTGCTAAACTCTCTAAGAATTGTGGGGATGGGGTGAAACAGAGTGTACTTGGCCTTCAAGGCTCTGTTCCCACCGACAAGTGTTGTCGCCAACTGGTTCGATTGGGCAAAACTTGTCATGAAGCATTTGCTCAACTCCTCGTATCCAGATAACCAGCCTCAAAGAAATCTTCCATTTTAGAAAATAGTAAAACTATTTGGGAGGAATGTGTTGAGGTAGTTGCACAACCACCTGTCTCTTCTTAATTATCACTACACTACACATTGATGTTATCTATCAAACTTATGCAATCTAATTTCATTTCTTTAATAAATTATGGTCAAAATTTTTTTATTGATAAGACTAGTTTATAAAGGTGATACCTTCTTTCGGCTTCAATTCTTTCATGTGTAAAATGGCTGTAATACAAAGAGTCATACGATCAAACCAATTTCTTAGAATTAAAACGGATGTTTGTATTGCTCGGCAAAGAACGCATTCCCTGAAAACTACAAACTTTATAAACTAGTTATTGCTCATTTTTTCGTCGGAGCAAAGTAATCTGGAAGCTGGGCATTAGTTGGGCATCAGGTGCGCCAGTTAGAGCAAATTTCCTTACTCCTTTCCAGACTTTTAAGAAAAAAAATTTTCCCACATAGAAGCTTAGTAACTGAGAATGATACAAAACGGAACGACAATTCACAACTTTGCATAGTCTGCTCAGAAACCAGAAAGTGAGAACATGTCCAAGTTTTTGTTTCATAAGCTTGTCCATGAGTCAGAAGATGGCATCCAACTGCAGAACGATTAAAATTGGAGAATAAAATTGAAAAAAAAGATGATTTATTAGAGAGTGAGGTGCTCAAAATATTTTCTTAAATAAATTTAACCTTAATTTTTATCCAAGCGTAGGTTTAGGATTCCACTCAATTTTTGTCTTCATTCTAAACATTTTTTTACCTGCAGCCTGTGACCATGGAACCTGTTGAAGTTTACGATACTGGAAATACAACATGTTTTCCTGTAAACTACCTTACCCAACCCACCCAGTAAAACAAAATTGGTGGAAACTTGAAGATTAAGGATTCAACTACTGCAGTATTTGTGGCTTAATTTGAGCAAAGATTAATCACATAGTCATAAAGATTTTGAGAAGTGAGAAAAATTAAAATAACAGGTGAGGAAAATGGGGCAAATATACTACCGCAAAAGAGAGAAGAAGATAAACAGATAGTAGTAGCATGCCACCAAAAAGCAAACACTCCTTTCGGGCAAATTAATATGAAAAGGGACTATCAAGAGACATTATAACGGTAATTTGCAAGAGCTAGAGTTCAGAGTATGTTTACGGTTTAGATGTCTTATTTAGCTCGTATTGTTTTAGTTTTATAAGCTTTGTGTTTGATACTTGCTGCAGCCGTATTTGCATCCGCATAGTCTGGACTATGTTATTATAATTTGTTAGTCTTCTTATTGAATTTATCTTTCATGAAAAAATTTTCTTTGGAAAGTTATATTTTCTTTCTCACTAGACATGAGATGGTATTGAATCATGAGTACCGGCTATTCTCCTAATACAACACATAACTTTCTCATCAAAGCGTAAAAATAATAGCTAGAATGTTACTTTAATTTATGTACAAATTAATAACTTACACCCCAAATTGAATGCTCTATTCATGCCCGTTAGGATAATAAGTCCTGTTTGAATGTCTGGCCCTATAAATAAACTTTGTTTCATAGTTGAATTCCATCGGAGTGAGAAAAGTGTGACAGTCCAGTACTCATAAGCACAAACTTTCAGTCACACACACAATGGAAAGCCTTGCAAAAACCGCAGTTCTTCTATTATTTTCTTTGATGATGCTTGTGGTTCTGCCAAGGCTTGAAGCTAGAAGATTGGAGGTGGAAGAATCAGCAAAGGCTCCTCCTCCTTATTCACCAATCATAGCTAGTTGCGCTCCCAAACTCCCCGAAGAACTGTGGGGATGAGGTGAAAGAGAGTGTACTTGGCCTAGAAGGCTCTGTTCCCACCGCTGACTGTTGTGGTCAATTGGTCCAATGGGGCAAAACTTGGCATGATGCTTTCGTTCAACTCCTCGTATCAAGAGAAACAGCGTCACAAAAATCATCCATCTTTACAAATAGTAAAACCATTTGGGAGGGTTGTGTTGATGTTGAAGAATCATCACCAATCATATCAAGTTGTGCTGCTAAACTCTCTAAGAATTGTGGGGATGAGGTGAAACAGAGTGTACTTGGCCTTCAAGGCTCTGTTCCCACCGACAAGTGTTGTCGCCAACTGGTTCGACTGGGCAAAACTTGTCATGATGCATTTGCTCAACTCCTCGTATCCAGAGAACCAGCCTCAAAGAAATCTTCCATTTTAGAAAATAGTAAAACTATTTGGGGGGAATGTGTTGAGGTAGTTGCTCAACCACCTGTCTCTTCTTAATTATCACTACACTACTCATTGATGTTATCTTTCAAACTTATGCAATCTAATTTGATATCTTTAATAAATTATGGTCAAAATTTTTTTATTGATAAGACTAGTTTATAAAGGTGATACCTTCTTTCGGCTTCGATTCCTTCATGTGTAAAATGGCTGTAATACAAAGAGTCGTACGTTCAAACCAATTTCTTAGAATTAATCCGGACGTTTGTATTGCTCGACAAAGAACGCATTCCCGGAAAACTACAAAACTTATAAACTAGTTATTGCTCATTTTTTCGTCGGAGCAAAGTAATCTGGAAGCTGGGCATTAGTTGGGCATCAGGTGCGCCAGTTAGAGCAAATTTCCTTACTCCTTTCCTGGCTTTTAAGAGAAAAAATTTTCCCACATAGAAGCTTAGTAACTGAGAATGATACAAAATGGAACGACAATTCACAACTTTGCATAGTCTGCTCAGAAACCAGAAAGTGAGAACATGTCCAAGTCTTTCTTTCATAAGCTTGTCCATGAGTCAGAAGATGGCATCCAACCACAGAACGATGAAAATTGGAGAATAAAATTGAAAAAAAAGATGATTTATTAAAGAGTGAGGTGCTCAAAATATTTTCTTAAAGAAATTTAACCTCAATTTTTATCCAGGCGTAGGTTTAGGATTCCACTCAATTTTTGTCTTCATTCTAAACATTTTTTTACCTGCAGCCTGTGACCATGGAACCTGTTGAAGTTTACGATACTGGAAATACAACATGTTTTCCTGTAAACTACCTTACCCAACCCACCCAGTAAAACAAAATTGGTGGAAACTTGAAGATTAAGGATTCAACTACTGCAGTATTTGTGGCTTAATTTGAGCAAAGATTAATCACATAGTCATAAAGATTTTGAGAAGTGAGAAAAATTAAAATAACAGGTGAGGAAAATGGGGCAAATATACTACCGCAAAAGAGAGAAGAAGATAAACAGATAGTAGTAGCATGCCACCAAAAAGCAAACACTCCTTTCGGGCAAATTAATATGAAAAGGGACTATCAAGAGACATTATAACGGTAATTTGCAAGAGCTAGAGTTCAGAGTATGTTTACGGTTTAGATGTCTTATTTAGCTCGTATTGTTTTAGTTTTATAAGCTTTGTGTTTGATACTTGCTGCAGCCGTATTTGCATCCGCATAGTCTGGACTATGTTATTATAATTTGTTAGTCTTCTTATTGAATTTATCTTTCATGAAAAAATTTTCTTTGGAAAGTTATATTTTCTTTCTCACTAGACATGAGATGGTATTGAATCATGAGTACCGGCTATTCTCCTAATACAACACATAACTTTCTCATCAAAGCGTAAAAATAATAGCTAGAATGTTACTTTAATTTATGTACAAATTAATAACTTACACCCCAAATTGAATGCTCTATTCATGCCCGTTAGGATAATAAGTCCTGTTTGAATGTCTGGCCCTATAAATAAACTTTGTTTCATAGTTGAATTCCATCGGAGTGAGAAAAGTGTGACAGTCCAGTACTCATAAGCACAAACTTTCAGTCACACACACAATGGAAAGCCTTGCAAAAACCGCAGTTCTTCTATTATTTTCTTTGATGATGCTTGTGGTTCTGCCAAGGCTTGAAGCTAGAAGATTGGAGGTGGAAGAATCAGCAAAGGCTCCTCCTCCTTATTCACCAATCATAGCTAGTTGCGCTCCCAAACTCCCCGAAGAACTGTGGGGATGAGGTGAAAGAGAGTGTACTTGGCCTAGAAGGCTCTGTTCCCACCGCTGACTGTTGTGGTCAATTGGTCCAATGGGGCAAAACTTGGCATGATGCTTTCGTTCAACTCCTCGTATCAAGAGAAACAGCGTCACAAAAATCATCCATCTTTACAAATAGTAAAACCATTTGGGAGGGTTGTGTTGATGTTGAAGAATCATCACCAATCATATCAAGTTGTGCTGCTAAACTCTCTAAGAATTGTGGGGATGAGGTGAAACAGAGTGTACTTGGCCTTCAAGGCTCTGTTCCCACCGACAAGTGTTGTCGCCAACTGGTTCGACTGGGCAAAACTTGTCATGATGCATTTGCTCAACTCCTCGTATCCAGAGAACCAGCCTCAAAGAAATCTTCCATTTTAGAAAATAGTAAAACTATTTGGGGGGAATGTGTTGAGGTAGTTGCTCAACCACCTGTCTCTTCTTAATTATCACTACACTACTCATTGATGTTATCTTTCAAACTTATGCAATCTAATTTGATATCTTTAATAAATTATGGTCAAAATTTTTTTATTGATAAGACTAGTTTATAAAGGTGATACCTTCTTTCGGCTTCGATTCCTTCATGTGTAAAATGGCTGTAATACAAAGAGTCGTACGTTCAAACCAATTTCTTAGAATTAATCCGGACGTTTGTATTGCTCGACAAAGAACGCATTCCCGGAAAACTACAAAACTTATAAACTAGTTATTGCTCATTTTTTCGTCGGAGCAAAGTAATCTGGAAGCTGGGCATTAGTTGGGCATCAGGTGCGCCAGTTAGAGCAAATTTCCTTACTCCTTTCCTGGCTTTTAAGAGAAAAAATTTTCCCACATAGAAGCTTAGTAACTGAGAATGATACAAAATGGAACGACAATTCACAACTTTGCATAGTCTGCTCAGAAACCAGAAAGTGAGAACATGTCCAAGTCTTTCTTTCATAAGCTTGTCCATGAGTCAGAAGATGGCATCCAACCACAGAACGATGAAAATTGGAGAATAAAATTGAAAAAAAAGATGATTTATTAAAGAGTGAGGTGCTCAAAATATTTTCTTAAAGAAATTTAACCTCAATTTTTATCCAGGCGTAGGTTTAGGATTCCACTCAATTTTTGTCTTCATTCTAAACATTTTTTTACCTGCAGCCTGTGACCATGGAACCTGTTGAAGTTTACGATACTGGAAATACAACATGTTTTCCTGTAAACTACCTTACCCAACCCACCCAGTAAAACAAAATTGGTGGAAACTTGAAGATTAAGGATTCAACTACTGCAGTATTTGTGGCTTAATTTGAGCAAAGATTAATCACATAGTCATAAAGATTTTGAGAAGTGAGAAAAATTAAAATAACAGGTGAGGAAAATGGGGCAAATATACTACCGCAAAAGAGAGAAGAAGATAAACAGATAGTAGTAGCATGCCACCAAAAAGCAAACACTCCTTTCGGGCAAATTAATATGAAAAGGGACTATCAAGAGACATTATAACGGTAATTTGCAAGAGCTAGAGTTCAGAGTATGTTTACGGTTTAGATGTCTTATTTAGCTCATATTGTTTTAGTTTTATAAGCTTTGTGTTTGATACTTGCTGCAGCCGTATTTGCATCCGCATAGTCTGGACTATGTTATTATAATTTGTTAGTCTTCTTATTGAATTTATCTTTCATGAAAAAATTTTCTTTGGAAAGTTATATTTTCTTTCTCACTAGACATGAGATGGTATTGAATCATGAGTACCGGCTATTCTCCTAATACAACACATAACTTTCTCATCAAAGCGTAAAAATAATAGCTAGAATGTTACTTTAATTTATGTACAAATTAATAACTTACACCCCAAATTGAATGCTCTATTCATGCCCGTTAGGATAATAAGTCCTGTTTGAATGTCTGGCCCTATAAATAAACTTTGTTTCATAGTTGAATTCCATCGGAGTGAGAAAAGTGTGACAGTCCAGTACTCATAAGCACAAACTTTCAGTCACACACACAATGGAAAGCCTTGCAAAAACCGCAGTTCTTCTATTATTTTCTTTGATGATGCTCGTGGTTCTGCCAGGGCTTGAAGCTAGAATATTGGTGGTGGAAGAATCAGCAAAGGCTCCTCCTCCTTATTCACCAATCATAGCTAGTTGCGCTCCCAAACTCCCGAAGAACTGTGGGGATGAGGTGAAAGAGAGTGTACTTGGCCTAGAAGGCTCTGTTCCCACCGCTGACTGTTGTCGTCAACTGGTCCGATGGGGCAAAACTTGTCATGATGCTTTCGCTCAACTCCTCGTATCAAGAGAACCAGCGTCGCAAAAATCATCCATCTTGTCAAATAGTAAAACCATTTGGGAGGGTTGTGTTGATGTTGAAGAATCATCACCAATCATATCAAGTTGTGCTGCTAAACTCTCTAAGAATTGTGGGGATGAGGTGAAACAGAGTGTACTTGGCCTTCAAGGCTCTGTTCCCACCGACAAGTGTTGTCGCCAACTGGTTCGATCGGGCAAAACTTGTCATGATGCATTTGCTCAACTCCTCGTATCCAGAGAACCAGCCTCACAGAAATCTTCCATTTTAGAAAATAGTAAAACTATTTGGGAGGAATGTGTTGAGGTAGTTGCTCAACCACCTGTCTCTTCTTAGTTATCACTACACTACTCCTTGATATTATCTATCAAACTTATGCAATCCAATTTGATATCTTTAATAAATTATGGTCAAAATTTTTTTATTGATAAGACTAGTTTATAAAGGTGATACCTTCTTTCGGCTTCGATTCTTTCATGTGTAAAATGGCTGTAATACAAAGAGTCGTACGATCAAACCAATTTCTTAGAATTAAACCGGACGTTTGTATTGCTCGGCAAAGAACGCATTCCCGGAAAACTACAAACTTTATAAACTAGTTATTGCTCATTTTTTCGTCGGAGCAAAGTAATCTGGAAGCTGGGCATTAGTTGGGCATCAGGTGCGCCAGTTAGAGCAAATTTCCTTACTCCTTTCCAGGCTATTAAGAAAAAAAAAATTTCCCACATAGAAGCTTAGTAACTGAGAATGATACAAAACGGAACGACAATTCACAACTTTGCATAGTCAGCTCAGAAACCAGAAAGTGAGAACATGTCCAAGTCTTTCTTTCATAAGCTTGTCCATGAGTCAGAAGATGGCATCCAACTGCAGAACGATTAAAATTGGAGAATAAAATTGAAAAAAAAAGATGATTTATTAGAGAGTGAGGTGCTCAAAATATTTTCTTAAAGAAATTTAACCTCAATTTTTGTCCAGGCGTAGGTTTAGGATTCCACTCAATTTTTGTTTTCAATCTAAAATTTTTTTACCTGCAGCCTGTGATCATGGAACCTGTTGAAGTTTATGATACTGGAAATACAACATGTTTTCCTGTAAACTACCTTACCCAACCCACCCAGTAAAACAAAATTGGTGGAAACTTGAAGATTAAGGATTCAACTACTGCAGTATTTTTTGGCTTAATTTGAGCAAAGATTAATCACATAGTCATAAAGATTTTGAGAAGTGAGAAAAATTAAAATAACAGGTGAGGAAAATGGGGCAAATATACTACCGCAAAAGAGAGAAGAAGATAAACAGATAGTAGTAGCATGCCACAAAAAAGCAAACACTCCTTTCGGGCAAATTAATATAAAAAGGGACTATCAAGAGACGTTATAGCGGTAATTTGCAAGAGCTAGAGTTCAGAGTATGATTACAGTTTAGATGTCTTATTTACCTCATATTCTTTTAGTTCTATAAGCTTTGTGTTTGATACTTGCTGCAGCCGTATTTGCATGTGCATAGTCTGGACAATGTTATTGTAATTTGTTAGTCTTCTTATTGAATTTATCTTTCATGAAAAAATTTTCTTTGGAAAGTTATACTTTCTTTCTCACTAGACATGAGATGGTATTGAATCATAAGTACCGGCTATTCTCCTAAGACAACACATAACTTTCTCATCAAAGCGTAAAAAAAATAGCTAGAATGTTAACTTTAATTTATGTACAAATTAATAACTTACACCCCAAATTGAATGCTCTATTCATGCCCGTTAGGATAATAAGTCCTGTTTGAATGTCTGGCCCTATAAATAAACTTTGTTTCATAGTTGAATTCCATCGGAGTGAAAAAAGTGTGACAGTCCAGTACTCATAAGCACAAACTTTCAGCCACACACACAATGGAAAGCCTTGCAAAAACCGCAGTTCTTCTATTATTTTCTTTGATGATGCTCGTGGTTCTGCTAGAACTTGAAGCTAGAATAGTGGAGGTGGATGAATCAGCAAAGGCTCCTCCTCCTTATTCACCAATCATAGCTAGTTGCGCTCCCAAACTCCCGAAGAACTGTGGGGATGAGGTGAAAGAGAGTGTACTTGGCCTAGAAGGCTCTGTTCCCACCGCTGACTGTTGTCGTCAATTGGTCCGATGGGGCAAAACTTGCCATGATGCTTTCGTTCAACTCCTCGTATCAAGAGAACCAGCGTCACAAAAATCATCCATCTTGACAAATAGTAAAACCATTTGGGAGGGTTGTGTTGATGTTTAAGAATCATCACCAATCATATCAAGTTGTGCTGCTAAACTCTCTAAGAATTGTGGGGATGAGGTGAAAGAGAGTGTACTTGGCCTTCAAGGCTCTGTTCCCACCGACAAGTGTTGTCGCCAACTGGTTCGATTGGGCAAAACTTGTCATGATGCATTTGCTCAACTCCTCGTATCCAGAGAACCAGCCTAAAAAAAAAACTTCCATTTTAGAAAATAGTAAAACTATTTGGGAGGAATGTGTTGAGGTAGTTGCTCAACCACCTGTCTCTTCTTAATTATCACTACACCACTCATTGATGTTATCTATCAAACTTATGCAATCTAATTTGATATCTTTAATAAATTATGGTCAAAATTTTTTTATTGATAAGACTAGTGTATAAAGGTGATACCTTCTTTCGGCTTCGATTCTTTCATGTGTAAAATGGCTGTAATACAAAGAGTCGTACGATCAAACCAATTTCTTAGAATTAAACCGAACGTTTGTATTGCTCGGCAAAGAACGCATTCCCAGAAAACTACAAACTTTATAAACTAGTTATTGCTCATTTTTTCGTCGGAGCAAAGTAATCTGTAAGCTGGGCATTAGTTGGGCATCAGGTGCGCCAGTTAGAGAAAATTTCCTTACTCCTTTCCAGGCTTTTAAGAAAAAAAATTTTCCCACATAGAAGCTTAGTAACTGAGAATGATACAAAACGGAACGACAATTCACAACTTTGCATAGTCTGCTCAGAAACCAGAAAGTGAGAACATGTCCAAGTCTTTCTTTCATAAGCTTGTCCATGAGTCAGAAGATAACATCCAACTGCAGAACTATTAAAATTGGAGAATAAAATTGAAAAAAAGATGATTTATTAGAGAGTGAGGTGCTCAAAACATTTTTTTAAAGAAATTTAACCTCAATTTTTATCCAGGCGTAGGTTTAGGATTCCACTCAATTTTTGTCTTCATTCTAAAAATTTTTTTACCTACAGCCTGTGACCATGGAACCTGTTAAAGTTTATGATACTGGAAATACAACATGTTTTCCTGTAAACTACCTTACCCAACCCACCCAGTAAAACAAAATTGGTGGAAACTTGAAGATTAAGGATTCAACTACTACAGTATTTTTGGCTTAATTTAAGCAAAGATTAATCACATAGTCATAAAGATTTTGAGAAGTGAGAAAAATTAAAATAACAGGTGAGGAAAATGGGGCAAATATACTACCGCAAAAGAGAGAAGAAGATAAACAGATGGTAGTAGCCTGCCACAAAAAAGCAAACACTCCTTTCGGGCAAATTAATATAAAAAGGGACTATCAAGAGACGTTATAGCGGTAATTTGCAAGAGCTAGAGTTCAGAGTATGTTTACAGTTTAGATGTCATATTTAGCTCATATTGTTTTAGTTTTATAAACTTTGTGTTTGATACTTGCCACAACCGTAATTGCATCCGCATAGTCTGGACTATGTTATTATAATTTGTTAGTCTTCTTATTGAATTTATCTTTCATGAAAAAATAACTTTGTTTTCTTTCTCACTAGACATGAGATGGTATTGAATCATGAGTACCGGCTATTCTCCTAATACAACACATAACTTTCTCATCAAAGCGTAAAAGTAATAACTAGAATGTTACTTTAATTTATGTACAAGTTAATAACTTACACCCCAAATTGAATGCTCTATTCATGCCCGTTAGGATAATAAGTCCTGTTTGAATGTCTGGCCCTATAAATAAACTTTGTTTCATAGTTGAATTCCATCGGAGTGAAAAAAGTGTGACAGTCCAGTACTCATAAGCACAAACTTTCAGTCACACACACAATGGAAAGCCTTGCAAAAACCGCAGTTCTTCTATTATTTTCTTTGATGATGCTTGTGGTTCTGCCAGGGCTTGAAGCTAGAGGATTGGAGGTGGAAGAATCAGCAAAGACTCCTCCTCCTTATTCACCAATCATAGCTAGTTGCGCTCCCAAACTCCCGAAGAACTGTGGGGATGAGGTGAAAGACAGTGTACTTGGCCTAGAAGGCTCTGTTCCCACCGCTGACTGTTGTCGTCAACTGGTCCGATGGGGCAAAACTTGTCATGATGCTTTCGCTCAACTCCTCGTTTCAAGAGAACCAGCGTCACAAAAATCATCCATCTTGACAAATAGTAAAACCATTTGGGAGGGTTGTGTTGATGTTGAAGAATCATCACCAATCATATCAAGTTGTGCTGCTAAACTCTCTAAGAATTGTGGGGATGAGATGAAACAGAGTGTACTTGGCCTTCAAGGCTCTGTTCCCACCGACAAGTGTTGTCGCCAACTGGTTCGATCGGGCAAAACTTGTCATGATGCATTTGCTCAACTCCTCGTATCCAGAGAACCAGCCTCACAGAAATCTTCTATTTTAGAAAATAGTAAAACTATTTGGGAGGAATGTGTTGAGGTAGTTGCTCAACCACCAGTCTCTTCTTAATTATCACTACACTACTCCTTGATATTATCTATCAAACTTATGCAACCCAATTTGATATCTTTAATAAATTATGGTCAAATTTTTTTTGTTGATAAGACTAGTTTATAAAGGTGATACCTTCTTTCGGCTTCGATTCTTTCGTGTGTAAAACCGCTGTAATACAAAGAGTCGTACGATCAAACCAATTTCTTAGAATTAAACCGGACGTTTGTATTGCTCGGTAAAGAACGCATTCCCGGAAAACTACAAACTTTATAAACTAGTTATTGCTCATTTTTTCGTCGGAGCAAAGTAATCTGGAAGCTGGGCATTAGTTGGGCACTAGGTGCGCCAGTTAGAGCAAATTTCCTTACTCCTTTCAAGGCTTTTAAGAAAAAAAAATTCCCACATAGAAGCTTAGTAACTGAGAATGATACCAAACGGAACGACAATTCACAACTTTGCATAGTCAGCTCAGAAACCAGAAAGTGAGAACATGTCCAAGTCTTTCTTTCATAAGTTTGTCCATGAGTCAGAGAGTGAGGTGCTCAAAATATTTTCTTAAAAAAATTTAACTACAATTTTTATCCAGGCGTATTTTTGTTTTCAATCTAAAAATTTTTTTACCTGCAGCCTGTGATCATGGAACCTGTTGAAGTTTACGATACTGGAAATACAACATGTTTTCCTATAAACTACCTTACCCAACCCACCCAGTAAAACAAAATTGGTGGAAACTTGAAGATTAAGGATTCAACTACTGCAGTATTTTTGGCTTAATTTGAGCAAAGATTAATCACATAGTCATAAAGATTTTGAGAAGTGAGAAAAATTAAAATAATAGGTGAGGAAAATGGTGCAAATATACTACCGCAAAAGAGAGAAGAAGATAAACAGATAGTAGTAGCATGCCACAAAAAAGCAAACACTCCTTTCCGGCAAATTAATATAAAAAAGGACTATCAAGAGACATTATAGCGGTAATTTGCAAGAGCTAGAGTTCAGAGTATGATTACGGTTTAGATGTCTTATTTACCTCATATTCTTTTAGTTCTATAAGCTTTGTGTTAGATACTTGCTGCAGCCGTATTTGCATGTGCATAGTCTGGACATTGTTATTGTAATTTGTTAGTCTTCTTATTGAATTTATCTTTCATGAAAAAATTTTCTTTGGAAAGTTATATTTTCTTTCTCACTAGACATGAGATGGTATTGAATCATGAGTACCGGCTATTCTCCTAAGACAACACATAACTTTCTCATCAAAGCGTAAAAATAATAGCTAGAATGTTAACTTTAATTTATGTACAAATTAATAACTTACACCCCAAATTGAATGCTCTATTCATGCCCGTTAGGATAATAAGTCCTGTTTGAATGTCTGGCTCTATAAATAAACTTTGTTTCATAGTTGAATTCCATCGGAGTGAAAAAAGTGTGACAGTCCAGTACTCATAAGCACAAATTTTCAGTCACACACACAATGGAAAGCCTTGCAAAAACCGCAGTTCTTCTATTATTTTCTTTGATGATGCTCGTGGTTCTGCCAGGGCTTGAAGCTAGAATATTGGAGGTGGAAGAATCAGCAAAGGCTCCTCCTCCTTCTTTTTTTTTTGATGCTAATCGACGATCTTCATTAATATAAAATAATTTGTACAAATGACTGTGAAAATTACAGTAAGCAACCTGTCAACAAGACAGTCACAACACCAAAGCTGGGCTTAGATGCCCGTTACATCGAAAAGCCTATTGTGACTGATTTCCCCGAACGCCAACCTCTGAAGGTCTCCGATGATACAAGAACAACTCCTGCACTATATGGGAATTGCAGATGAAGTGACTTAAACCACCATAGGGCCCGAGAGAGGACCAAGTCAAAAAGTAAATCCACCTGCAAATCCTTTTGCGAAAAAATAAGAGCATTACGTGCAAGCCAAATGGACCACATCATTGCAAGTCCCAACAGCATCCAAGCTTGTTCGGCATGGCGGACTCCTGCCAAGCCCGGCCACTGCACTAACCAATCAATCACACTTCTCGGTGCAATCCAACAAACTCCCCACCATCGACAAAGACGTTGCCAAAGAGGGGCAACAACGGGATAGAGAAGTAGCAAATGAGTAATATCCTCCAACGCTTCCGAGCAAAAAGAACAAGCCAAATCCCCTGCTTGAAGCATACCCCACCGACCAAGGAACTCCTTAGTAATAACTCCCTCATTTAACACCAACCACAGAAAAAACTCAATTTTTGGTGGGGCCAAACCCAACCAAGCCAGTGATCGTGGGGTTGTTGTACTAGAAGTGAGAAAAGAATAGGCTAACCGAACTGTGTACAAACCCGTCCCCTCATGCATCCATATCCAAGAATCACGGCAGTCCGGACGGAACTGCACTCCCTCAATAGGCCCCAACATCTGGGCACAAATCTCCCTTTCCCACTCGTATAAAGGTCGTGACCAGCTCGTCAAATTACCATTCAATAATAGACCCTCCTGTACAACATCTCGAAGCGAAGCTTGCTTGAATTTAGACAAGAGATAAAGCCTCTTGAATCGAAGCTCCAAACAGCCCATGGGGGACCACTCATCACTCCAAAATCGAATACGATCCCCGCCACCAATGGTTAATGACATACCAGATTTTAGAGTTCGGGGGCCCACACATGGATAATCTCCACTTCGTAAAATGTTCTTCCAAATTGGGGATGCTTTGGAGATATCAAAATTTGGTGTCATGGATCTCTCTGCCACCCCACACTTAGCAGAGATTATTCTCTGCCAAAGGTGCCCCTCCTGTGTACTATACAGCCAAAGCCACTTATACAGCAAACAAATGTTTTTTACCACCAAGTTTTCAACTCCAAGGCCACCATTGTTCTTAGGCATCATGACCTTATCCCACTCAACATGGGGAATCTTTTTCTGCGTGGCACTACCTCCCCACAAAAACTCACGCTGGATACGAACCAGTTTCTTAACTACCACGCCTGGCAGCTTAAACATAGAAAGATAGTATAGTGGCAGGGATGAAAGTACAGATTTGATAAGAACTAATCTTCCAGCAAATGATAAAAATCTCCCCTTCCACGAGTCGAGTCGGGACCTAAACTTCTGCACCACAGGGTCCCAACACTTGGTTTGGCGCATATTCGCACCCAACGGCAAGCCCAGGTACATGAAAAGTAATTTTTCAGGTTTGCACAATAAGATATCGGCAAAAGAGCGAACTTCTGCTTCACCCATGGAAATCCCAGCTAGACCACTTTTGTGGAAATTGATACTCAGCCCTGAAAGCATCTCAAAGCATCGCAAAACCCTTTTTAAAGTTAGCAAAGCAGTAGTATCAGCTTGTGAGAACAGCAGTGTATCATCTGCAAACTGTAGAAGGGAAATAGGAATATTATTCACAATCACCGGAGCAAGCATTCCACATTCAGAAGCCGTGTGCATTAGAGAAGATAAACCCTCTGCAGCCAATAAGAACAAAAATGGTGATAGGGGGTCCCCTTGCCTTAGTCCTTTCTGCATGGTAAATTCAGAAGAGGGTGAGCCGTTAATGAGGATTGACAACGTGGCTGATGTTAGTAATATGCCCAAAAGCCAATCTATGGATGATTGTATTCATGTATACATATTTGAGGTTACGCCTATATATATGATTATGAGATAATCGCTTGCACATATATATAACCCTAGTGTATATGTATTTGATATGTATATTCTTAAAAGTCCCTAGTCGTTTATTATTATGGTTGGGTTGTAATAATAAAATAAGAC
>JAKUCV010000463.1:4227-37053 GCA_028386065.3 Turnera subulata | reverse complement strand
GCAAAGAAACCTCAGAGTCACCCCACGAATGTACTCATTTGGATGCAGAAGATATTTCGACAGATACTGGTTGGTCAGGACCATTTCCTGCAGGGTGTTCCCCTTGGAATCGGTCCTGTCAATGGCCTCCAAATACAGAAGCAACAGCCTCTGGACAGCGTGGTCCTGGGAAGGAAGAACATATCTGACAATGGTCATGTATAGGTGTGGAAGAGTTTCATCCTCAAGCAAAAGGCTGATTGCCTTCTTCATGGCATCCACCTTTGCAGCCACATCATTCCCCTCCAGTGCTTCCTTAATAGCAGGAGTCCCTTTGTCAAAGTGAACAAGTAGCGTACAGGATTTCTCCATCCCTTAGCCTGTAATAGACAATCAATTCGACAAAAGAAAAAAACATCAAAATCACAACGAAACAAAATAAAAGACTGAACAAAACAAAACAATCACATATATTAAGAGATCTAGCGCCATCGTGATTAACACTAAAAAATCACGTAAAAATAAGATCAAGTACAAACAATTCTACTAGTTAACTAGCGGAGGAATATAGATGGTGCAAGCAAATGTACATGAGCCCTCAAATCAAATCAGATCCGGACTAAATAACACCAGAAATTGATGTATACAATTTAATTAACAGCTAGGAACTTATACATACAATTTAACACCAAAAAAAAAAAGAAATAAGGCTCACTCTATGGTATTGAGCTAGGCTGCTCTCTCGTATGTAAGTCGTAAGATAGCGAGTGAGGACTTAGTTTACAAGTTTATCTATAGTTTGATTTTCTGTATCCTTTTCTTAATGGGTACGACTCCGCTTGGACTTGGACAGCGTCATTGCCTCAAATCTTGACCGTTTAAAACAAATATACGGCTGATATTGTATAGTATGACAGTACTTACAATTAAGTTATGGATTGTTCGAAATTAATGGGAGATAAATGAGATTTCTCTGGTTCCTTAACAATAAAGATAATTCATCTAACCTGGGCCTTTTACGGCCTTGTGTGGCCTTGTTGAGGGCTCTCTAGAATGTTATGGGCTATCTTGTTTTAGTGGGTTCTTCTGGCTTCCACCCACAACCATCTAGTTGCAAAACTGCCATACGCAATCGGTTGTATTTGTCTCCTTTTTTTTTTTTTTTTCTTGTCGGAAGTTTGTATTTCTCTACCATCATTTTTTAGAATTCGTATAGCATCTGGCGATATACATATATACATATATATATATATATATTGACGTAATGATAGTTGGATTAATTCGTTCAGAAAAAAAAAACGATAGTTGGATTAAATGAGTTTATACTAAATATTCATATTATTTTACATGAGAATTTAATTAATTAATAAGCTCATATCACAGAAAATTTTAGTATGTAATTACTTTAGTTTATCATTTTGGAATATTTTTATTTTTACTTACTCCTTTGGGCCCCCCATAAACCATTAAATGCCGACTTGGCGACATGACTAATAAAATATTGCGGCACAAGAAATAAAAACATCATGGGACGACAGCCACTAATTGGTCCCCCTTATGTTGTTGCTTTACGACACGGCCAAAAGCCCAAGTATCTATCGCAAAAGGAGAGGAATCCTTCCTGTCCCGTACATCGTTTCCCCTCCTCTCCAATATCTCCTCCAATGCTTTCTTCTAGACTCAACGACGCCGGGTTAGGCCCACCTTCACTTACCAACAAAAAGTCACCAAAGTCACAGCCCACAATGACCAAACACATGTCTAGTCCAGTAACACCCAAAAATGATCCTTACCAGGTGGTGAATCCTGATTCGTCCCCCAATTATGTGGTCTCTTTATGTTTCTCTTTTTTTCTCTCTTTTGGTTTCATATTGGTCTCTTCTTCTCTCTCTTGGAGAAGGGAGTTCATTTCTTTTTTTTTTTTTTAATAACCAAAATCATATAAACAATTATACGAATGATTATTAATCATCATCAAAAAAGGAAAAAAAGATGGACGAAAAAGAAGATACAATAACAATGTCTAAAATATCATGCGTTAGAATAGACGATAAAAACGTGATTTGGATCAAAAAATGATAATGATTTATATTTGATTTGGAACAGATCGTGATCCCTGGATTTGACCCTGATCCTCCTGGTCCCCAGTAGCGAAAAGAGAAAAAGCAAGATATTGGTATATGTATTTTTTTGAACTGTCCAGTTCCTGGGCACAAAAAATCGAAACAAAAAGAGACAAAAAGGATAGGAGATCTTCTTTTCTATGAGACAGAAGTTGTTGTTGCAAAGAAGGAGGAGCTGGTGGAGAAGCTCAAGCTAAGCTATGGCTTGTAAATGGCCAGTAACCACAATCTCCTTCTTGCCTGCATCGTCCCCTTCTTCCGCTAAGCTCTCTCCTTCCATCTTCTTCTCGCTCCGTTTCTCTCCTTGTAAGCGACGCAGTACTCTGGCCACTTTCCCTTCTCCTCTCCGCTATAAGATCTGTGCATGTAACAGAGCAGAAGGATCGGTGTCGCCGGAAAGAAATCGAAGCCAGAAGGAACAGAGCCTGAGCTTTAAGGCGGCCGTGTTTGGGAGGAAATCCTTGTGGCGGAGGGTATTGTTCGCGTCTAAGAAAGTTAGGAGCATCCTTCTCCTCAATGTCATCACCTTTGTCTATGGTAAACTTCTCCATTTCCCTCTCTTCGTTTTTTTCGTTTTCTCTTGTTGGGTTTTCTTTATTTCATTTGCCAGATAGATTAGAGAAGAGAATACAAAAGAAAGCAATGATTTTTCTGAATTTTGGTGTCATTCGGTTTAGGGAAATTGATAAAGATGGGATTTTGATCAAGGCATTGCTTGTTTTGTGATACTTGTAGCTAGTAACATTCCAGTGGTGAAAGAAGTGGAAGCAATCACGGACCCGGCGGTCTTTACTCTGGTGCGGTTCGCGGTGTCTGCAATTCCATTCCTTCCATTTGTGTTCAAGGCGAGGGGCGATGTTGATACCCGCAATGCAGGGATAGAGTTGGGTTTTTGGGTTAGCTTGGGTTACTTGATGCAGGCACTTGGTCTGATGACGTCAGACGCCGGCCGGGCTTCTTTTATCTCTATGCTGACCGTAAGCCTTCTTCATCAATCCCTCTAATGCCTGTTATGGAAGTTTCTTGATAAGAGGTAGTGGCTGAAGGTGGATGGTTTTGTGCGATTTTTGTCAGATAATTGTGGTTCCCTTGCTTGATGGTATGTTTGGAGCAGTAGTCCCTAGACGTACCTGGTTTGGAGCTCTCATGTCTATTGTCGGAGTTGCAATGCTTGAATCCAGTGGATCTCCTCCTAGTGTGAGTATTTTTTGGGGCTTTTATGGAATGGATGGGTATACAACATGTATTTCTGAGAATTTTTTTATGTTACTTTGTCTAGTCAAAGAAAACATTTGGTTTTGAACCGTTCTCCTTACCTGTGGATCTGTTTGCTCTGTGTTTTGTGCAGATTGGAGATCTTTTGAACTTCTTGAGTGCGGTGTTTTTTGGCGTTCACATGCTTAGAACCGAACATATATCCAGAAATACCAAACAAAGGAACTTATTACCTATTCTTGGATATCAGGTGTGTGTATTATCCTTCTCCATCCATTATGTATCCTGTCTATCTTTACCGATTATTTAAACAATTTTGAGGCTGCTTTCTAGCCGATTATTTAAACAATTTTGAGGCTGCTTTCTAGGTATGCGTTATTGCTATCTCCTCAACAATGTGGTACTTCGTTAGAGGTTGCCTCAGTGGTAACCAAGCTTCTCAGCAATCATACTGGACATGGACAATGGTTTGGCATTGGGTGGCCACTTTTCCATGGATACCAGCACTTTACACTGGTGTTTTCTCAACTGCGTTATGCTTATGGATAGAGGTATCCTTCTTATTTTCTCAACATGCCGTGTTAAACCTCTAATTTCAGTTGAAGTTTTTCTCTGGGATCACATTCTTCTTTTACAATACTCAACTCCCTTCAGATGACATCATAAAAGAATTTAGCTTGTGATCCAGTACAAACTTTTTTTATGCATTTGGCTTCGTAAATATTAACCTTTACAAATGAATGAGCTGTAGTAAGTAGTAATCCGTTCTCAGGAATCGTATTTCACCAAGTAAAATTGTTGACTGTGCAGATGACTGCTATGCGTGATGTATCAGCAACTGAAACAGCAATCATTTACGGGTTAGAGCCGGTGTGGGGTGCGAGTTTTGCATGGTTTCTGCTTGGTGAAAGATGGGATACCAAAGGCTGGATTGGAGCTGCTCTCGTGCTTGGTAACTACCCTCTTCCATCTTGTGCTTGTTTGTTATTATTTTGAACTCTGCTATTTGCAAAAGAGTACCAGCTGTCTATATGATATTCCGGCAACCCAACCAGCAGTATTTGTTTATGGGATTTCCTGATATTTCCTCGGGAAGACGGAGTCTTGACCTTTCCAATTCCATATTCCATACATGGTGTTCTCCTATTAAATTTCCAATTGTCTTTTTACTGGCTGAACTCTCGCCTCTCAGAAGAGAAAGTTCTATACATTTAGGTTCATGCCATTGCCTTTCTGATCTTCAAGAAGCTTTCATAACATATCTGCATATGGATGAATTAAACTTTTACTCCCATATGGTTTTAATAGATAAAGAATGGAAAGAGCATCTAACTGATGTAAACTTGGCTGAAGAAAGAATTGAAGCCATGGATTTAAACTACTTTTAGTAGGCAAATTATGGATCTATACACTCTGCTGCATTCTTGCATTGGCATTTACAAGATTTTGAGTTTGTGGTTATTCATCTTGGCATTTTTTTGGGGTGAACTCTCTTGTGATATACGTCTTGATTGTTATTGGCCTCGCTAACATTAAATCTTATTTGCAGCGGGAAGCTTAACAGTGCAGATGCTTGGATCAGCATGTCCTGATAGTTCTACTGAAAATGAAGAAAGACATAACAAGGCTGATCAACTGCTGGCTTCAAATAAGCAAAATGGTTACACTACTTCTCCAGTTGTGGTCAGTCGTAAAAAGGATATTCCTGACATTCTTAACAAGTAATGGCATCACTTGAGTATGCCCTTATTCTGCCAGGCTTCCTTCTTTTAAGCCTGGATGATTTATAATTTTGTAATTATGTAGTTAGTATATAGTTTTAGATCCTACTGTGAACTAACCACTCGGGGTTTGAACCCTGAAGTGACTCCTATAGAGTGTATACTTGTGCATAAATATTCATTTGCTCACCTCTGAAAAAAGAAAAAAAAAAAAAGAGAAAAAGAAAAGGAAGAGCATTGTCGTTGACTCCTCCAAATCCAGTGTTCATTGTTTCATTATTTGCTATAAGCTATAGGGGATACCTTTTTCTTTTTCTTGTGTTTTAGAAAGGTAAAAATCAATTCATTACGAAAATTAGGAATACACTTACTGCTTACAAAAATTATAAAATAATAATGCTCCTACTATGTAGAACGTTGGTGTCTAACGCAGAAGAGTTTTACAAGACTAATAAGTAAATGAAAATCCAGCCAGCAAAAACACCCCGGAGTTCACAAGAGACTTGTGAACAAAATGAAAATTTCTTCTCAACATATAAGAATTAACTCTGCCCATTGAAACTCAATTGGCCAGTTTCTGCATCAAGGTAGACATCATAATGAGCCAAAATATACTGCCAAATTTCAGATGAGAATGAGCAACAGAAAACCAGATTGGTCACCAGGGCAATACCAGCAAAGAAGCAGCAATACGAAGAGCTTCCATTTTATTTAAGAGTTTAGTTACAACAGGCCAGAACGCATAGCAGCGAAGAGAAAAAAAAAAACATAAGAGAAAACACACAAATAAACAATTGCAAACGCCTCCATTCACAGCTGAGGCTAGCTATATAAACACATAGACCCACCTGTGCTTTGACTATCTTGCTTATATTGTAGGTGCAAGCAATGATAGCGCAAAGCAACAAACATATCAAGAAAAGAAAGAAAGAGAACAGAAATGGAAGAAATCAAGAAAGCTCTTCCTTGGAGTGAATACATGCTGCAATACTTCTGTTATTCCTTCCCTTCCCAATAGCTGCAGCAATGTCCTTAGTAAGACCAATCATGAAATTCAAGTATATGTCCGGGTTAGGGACATTCTCATTGGCTTTTTCGTATTCAATAATCAAAGTTGCCGAGGTACCTCGTCCCTTGGCTTCAAGCTTTTAGATGGGATTGAAAACCTTATACTCCTGCAATACATCTCCTTCCAGACACGTAAATTTTATTATCTTATTCGCTTCATCCACTTCCACCCTCTCCTTGAAAGTCTCACGTTTTCCTCCTGGTGGCATTATACATTATATCAAAAACAAAGCATATTATGTAAGGAACAGTGCATATTTGGTCACCATATGAAAACCATAAATTTTGTCGCTTACTTTCTTTTTGTTCTTGTGTCAAAACCATAACGCACTATGCTAACTTGTTCTAATTAGCATTTGATCTATAATTACAATCAAGAAAAAGTCTTATTCCGCATGCAGGCTTACCTACAGAGTATTCCCAGAACTTGATAGAAGAGCCCTTATCAGACCCCCAGTCACCCTCACGAAGTTCAACTGAGTGTATATTATTGGGAGTAAGCTTAGGAATCTGGTGGGCTTCGCTTTTAAAGGCCTTCAAGAACTTCCCTGGAGGACAGTCGAGTTCAAGTATAGCCTCCACCTTACCATTAAGAGCCATAGTTTAATAGTAGCTAGCATTTGCAAGGCTAGCTACTACACTTGCTGAAGGTGGACACGGGCTTATCTTCTCATATAGACATAAGCGGCTAGACGACCTAGACTTACGCTATTGAACTAATAAATTCAATTCCTTTTATGATGCTACTTAATTATTTCTCTACAGTGTTAATGACTGTGTTGTTTGTTGTCTCCAAAATAAATCACACTACCGAATGTGGGTCGGTCTTATTAGTAAGTGACTTGGTTCCAGTTAAGTAAGGTTTTGGCTTTGAGTCTCCTCGCCTATGCAGGAAATTCCCATCAGAATGATCACCCACTACATCTAAGTGCACAACCTAGATTATATCCGGATTAGTCGGTAGCGAAGAGCTTCGGAAACCGATGGGAAAACACAAACACAAACATAAATATTGTTACACGCGCCAAACATGCATGATTGGTCAGCATTTTAATGTCTACTTCGTGGAGATCTCCAAAATCTGAGGTTGGTAACTTAGACTTGGTCTATGATAAAAATATCCTTAATTAAGAAAGTGTTCCCCAAAAAATATTAACTAAAAAATTAATTTCTCATCAATCAATTTCCCAAATTTTATTTTATAATTTACAATCCTTGATACGATTCAAAGATGAGGAAGTGTAAAAATTTTATCGATAATGACATGAATAATACATAAGGGGAGTGAAATCTGGAGGGAGAGAGTGACCTATTCTTTTGACATTTTTTTCAATATTTATATTATTAGTAAAAGGTGTATGGTGATCCATGCACCATACCGTTATTAGTTTAGTTCTACTCCAATTCTGCTCAGATAAGAGAATAAGGCACACTCGGACACTGGGTTTTAGACCTAGTCTTTGAGCCTTGTTTTCGAGTTGGCATCAGTTATTGAATATTAGGCCGATGAATGGGTTTGAGCTTATCCAAGTCAATCCTATAACACTCTAAATATTACTTTGGACATTGTTGAAATTGAGAATTTGGACAACAGATAGCTCGATAGATGTTAACTTGGGGATTTTTTTTGGTTGGAAACATATCAAACTTGGGGTGTTTTTAAAGTTTATGGGAAAACAAATGAACATTCAATCTAACATTTAGAAAGCAAAAAATAAACACCATAACGGGCAAGTTACGGGCTGGACCGGGTAGGCCTAATGCTACATAACACCTCTGCTTTTCAGCTGCTCAATGGGTCACGAGTAGATCTCTGTGGGCTTGATATACCATAGATGGAAGCCCAAGAGGAATTGCGGGACAATTTTACCACCAAGACCGTGCTAGCTTTGAAAAGGCCCAGAAGTTATAGCCGTTAAAATACCTGAAACCAATGGATACTGAAAAATGACAGTTTACTATTACTACTTAGTACTTATACACACACAGAGAGGTGCACAACTAAGACTAGGCCACTAGGGTGGATTTTGTGTTACGGGTCGGCAATTAGCCCCTTATTATTATCAAATTAACACCTATTTGGGGCTGATTAGCGTGGTAAGCAACTTAGTTCCATTTTGAGTTTTTGTATATGTAGGGGGGATACCCGATGGGCACCAAAAAAACAAGAAGTCAAGCATGGTTGGCTAATTTGAATCCAAGAGGCAGCACAACAAAGAGCTTCCATTTTATTTAACAGTTTAGTTACAGGGACACACATAGCAGCCAAAAAAAGAACAGAAAAAACACACTAAACAAGTACAACGCCTCCACCCAAATATGAGGCTAGCTGCATATATATAGATTAGACCCACTTGTGCTTTTGACTATCTCGCTTGCATAATAGCACACAAGTGCGACCAATAGTAGCACAAAGCAACAAGCTTAATTATGACCAAGAGAAGAAAAGGAACAGAAATGGAAATTAAAGAAAGCTCTTCCTTAGGATGTTCATGAATAGTACTTCTGTGCTATGCCTTCCCAATGGCTGCATCGATCTCCTTGGTACGACCAAGCATAAAATCCAAGTAAATGTCCGGGTTAGGGACATCCTCATTCACTTTTTCGTATTCAATAACCAAAGTTGCTAAGGTACCTTGTCCCTTGGCTTCAAGCTTGTAGATGGGATTGAACACCTTATACATCTTCATTACATCTCCTTCTAGAACCGTAAATTTAATTATCTTATTGGCTTCATCCAGTTCCACCCTCTCCTTCAAACTCTCCCGTTTTCCTCCTGGTGGCATTATATGTTATATCACAAACAAGCATATATTATGTAAGGAGAGCTGCATGAAATATGTCAAAGACCATAACAGATATGCTATAAAATCAAGAAAAGGTCTTATTGCGGGCCTACATACCTACAGAGTAGTCCCATTTCTTGATAGAGCCATGGGCAGACTCCCAGTCACCCTCATGAAGTTCAACGGCGTGTATGTCATTAGGACTGTGTTTTGGAATCTGGTGGGCTTCACTCTTCCAGGCCTTCAAGAACTTCTCTGGAGGACACTCTAGTTCAAGTACAGCCTCTACCTTACCATTAAGAGCCATCGTTTAAGTTTAATACTAGCTAGCTAGTACTTATTCGCAAGGCTAGAGCTAATACACTTGCTAAAGGCATGACACCAGCTGATCATTTTATATAGACATGAGGCATAGCGGCCAAGTCGACCCTAGACTGTACATTGTTTGAACTAATCCATTCAAGTTCAATTCCTTTTATGATGCCCTACTTAAGTATGTCTCTGCCCGTGTACCGTGTTAATGAGTTTGTTGTTAGCTCTCACTAAATTAATCACATCAAAGCGCAAACATGAATATTGGCAATGTTACACACGCCAAAACATGCATGATTGGTCAGCATTTTAATGTCTACTTCGTGGAGATCTCCAAAATCTGAAGTTCGTAATTAAGATTTGGTCTACAATAGAAATATTCTTAATTAAGAAAGTGTTCAAAAATTATGGAGGATGACCAATGAGTAAAAAATTAGTTTCTCATCAATCAATTTCCTAAATTTTATTTTATAAATTACAATCCTTGATACCATTCAATTCAAGGAGGTGCATATCTTTATCGATATTGACATGAACAATACATGGGGGAACGAAATTGAGAGAGAGACTGATTCATTTGACCCATTTTTTTCAGATATTTATATTATAAGTAAAAAAAGTATAGCTATATGTCACACACAGCTCTACTCGGATTCTACGTGGATAAAAAAATAAGGCGCACTATTCGGGCCATAAGTTATAGGCTTAGTCTTCAGGCTTTATTTTCAAACTGGATTTCGGTTACTGGATATTAGGCCGATTAATGGGTTTGGGCCTATCCATATCCTACCATAATGGGCTTGTTATGGGCCGTACCAGGTCGGCCTAATGCCGAATAACGCCTCTCCCAATGGGTCATTAAGTGCAGCTTTGGAATCAAGGTTATTAAACCCGGCCCGGCCATTGACCCGTTTCAGTGGCCGGGTCGCGGTTTTAGAGGTCTAACCGGTATTTAAGAATAATAGTAAAAATATGTAAATTTTTACATAAAGGTCCAACCAAAGGTCTGATCATAGTCAGACCAAGATATTTTTTTGAAATCTTTGACTTTTAACCCGGAAAAAACCGGAAAACCCGGAATCATGACCCGACCAATTTTTTGAAGGGTACAAACCAGAGGGATAAAAAACTCGGATTTGTCTCCAGGTCACGGTTAGACCGGTTCAACCAGCCGGGCCGGTCCGGGTTTGATAACCATGTTTGGAGTCCATCTCTAATTGCATTAACATTTTTTTGTTAAAAGGATTGCATCAACAATATGTTGGGTTGATCTCTGTGGGCTTGATATACCATAGATACTGATCACTACGAAGCTCAAGAAGGATTACCGGACAACTTTACCACCATGACCCTGCCAGCCTTGAAGAGGCCCACAAGTTATAGCCCTTAAATTCCCTCAAACCAAAGGGGGCCGGATACTTAGTCAAAAGTGGTGCTTCACCCCTCCCCTCCCACACACACCACCCCCCTCTAACCACACCACTTTGGCACCGAACGCCCATTCACCACTCTTAGAGAACCTCCTGACCCGAACCTCTTTCATGTGAATCCATCCCAAAATATCACTACTAATACCCATATCCCTCCAAACTCCAATCCTACTCGGGAAGATGTGGTGATGTCGGAGGGGAAGTCATGTCCTACTAGTAAATTATTACCACGTCAGCCTGTAATAAGGCCAGAGCCAACAGGAGCCAGTGGGGTTCCGTCCATGTTAAATGCAGCGGTTGGTACTGCAACCATTTCTTTTAAATGATCATATGATTCCTACACTAATGTGGAATTGCCGGGGGGCACGCAAAAAACAGTTTACTAGAAGATTCAGAGAACTATGTGCAGAATATAGACCGTTGGTTGCAATTGTGGTAGAACCTAGAGTGAGTGGTACTAAGGCGAGTCGAGTTATCCGGAGACTGAATTTTACTAACTCCCACAGAGTGGAAGCTAGGGGATTTGCAGGAGGTATTTGGCTTTTATGGAATGAGGAGGTAATTGATGTCCAAATTCTCCACTGTCACCCCCAATTTATCCATGCCAGGATGAGCACAGGTGGAAACTCTTCTGTACTCACGACCATTTATGCTAGCCCACAGGATAAATGGCGGAAATTCCTTTGGCGTAACATTGAAATCTTAGCAGATTCAATGGATGAACCTTGGTTACTTACCGGCGACTTCAATGCAGTGCTAAGTGGGAATGAACGCAAAGAGAAAATTGGCAGACAAGGTGTGGCTGATAGTGATTTCCAAAGGTGTGTTAATCTATCCAAATTAATTGACTTGGGGGCAACAGGCAACGCTTTTACATGGAAAGGAGGGGGGAGACATGCGCGTTTAGACCGCTTTTTATGCAATGATAAATGGAGAATGACTTTCCAAAATGCTGCTGTTCTTAACCTTCCTATGGTATGTTCGGACCATAGACCAATTCTAGTAAGAGAGGGGACTGCGCCTCTACCCAAACCTACCAGACCATTCAGATTTTTGGGATCATGGTTGGCACACCCAGATTTTGGTAATTTTGTGAAGCAGGAGTGGAATTCGAATGACAATATAGTGCAAGCAGTTAATGAGTTCACAACCAAGGTGCAGAACTGGAAAAAGGATATTTTTGGACATATACAACAACGCAAGAAAAGGATGTTGGCAAGACTAACAGGCATCCAGCGATACTTGGAGAGAATGCCATCCACTTTTTTTGTCTAAGCTAGAAGTAGAGTTGAAGATGGACCTTGAGAGTGTGATGATCCGGGAGGAAATACTTTGGGCCCAAAAAGCTAGATGCGATTGGATCCAAGACGGAGACAAGAATACAGCATATTTTCATGCATCCACAATAATCCGTCGAAGGCGAAATAAAATAGAGGCCCTAAAAAATGATTCGGGTGCTTGGATATCTGAAGAAGAAAAGCTGAAACAGTTGGCGGTGGATTACTTCAGAAATCTTTTTACGGAAGAGCCCACAGCTTGGCCCTTATTCCCCCTCCCTAACAAATTCCCACAAATTGAACAGTTCAAATTAGATTGCCTGATAGATAAATTTTCGGAACCGGAGATCAAAGAATGAGTGATGCAAATGGGGCCCCTGAAAGCTCCCGGGCCCGACGGTTTCCATGCCATATTCTTTCAGAGTCAGTGGGAGGTGCTTGGCCCATCTATTATGGCCTTTGTCAAGGAGGTCTTTGAATAGGGTTGGTGGGATGAAAGAATCAATCAAACACTATTGGTGCTAATTCCCAAAGTAGAGAGACCGGAGAGAGTCACCCAATTTAGACCAATCGGGCTCTGCAATGTCTTGTACAAATTAATCACCAAACTGGTGGTTAATAGAATAAAGCCTATATTTCCTGAATTGGTGGCCCCTAACCAGACAAGCTTTGTGCCGGGAAGATTGATTTCTGACAATATAATTATAGTCCAAGAGCTAGTGCACACTATACGCCGTAAAGAAGGAGAATTGGGTGCCATGACAATTAAACTGGACCTGGAGAAAGCCTATGACTGATTGAGATGGAGCTTTATTCGAGACACACTACTTAAAGTGGGTTTCCCACTACGACTAATCTCTATCATCATGAATTGTATTTCTTCTTCTTCGCTGCAGGTTTCTTGGAACGGTGAGGCCACCCCATCCTTTAAACCAACTCGTGGAATTCGTCAAGGCGACCCCCTCTCTCCCTATATTTTTGTCCTTTGTGTGGAGAGGTTGAGTCATCTTATAGATGAAGCAATATCAAGAAAGGAATGGAAACCTATCCCAGCTAGCATGGGAGGCCCCAAGATTTCACACTTGTTTTTTGCCGATGACTTGCTCCTCTTTACCGAGGCTTCCCTAGACCAAGCAAGAATAATTGGTGATTGTCTTGATATCTTTTGCAATTTTTCGGGACAGAAAATAAGCAAGGATAAATCAAGAATCTTCTTTTCCCCTAACACCAAGGATAGAAGAGCTGCAGATATTTGCGGTTGTTTGGGGTTCAAACGGACCAGAGACTTGGGGAGGCACCTTGGGGTGCCGGTTCTTCACCAGAGAGCTAACTCCACCACGTATTCTTACCTGGTGGACAAAGCTTGCCAAAGACTCGAAGGGTGGAAAGTGGATAGGTTATCACTTGCAGGGCGAATTACCTTGGCCAAATCAGTGCTCATTGCTCTCCCCGTGTACACAATGCAGATTACCAAGTTACCCCGGACTATCTGTGACAAGTTAGATATGCTCACCCGATAATTTATTTAGGGATCAGGTCCCACACAACGGAAGGTTCACTTAATTGGATGGGAAAGAGTATGTGCCCCTAAGTCTCATGGTGGGGTGGGAATAAGAAAAATGTGTGCAGTTAATGATGCCACCACGATGAAGCTGGCTTGGGCGCTAATATGTGATGAAGATAGGGTTTGGGTCAAAGTTGTGAGGGCAAAGTATATTAAAGATCAGGGCAGAGCCCCAATGGTGCTGAAAAGACGTTGCGGGTCACACTTGTGGAATGCAATTTTTAGTATTTGGCCCAGGTTTAGAGGGAACCTAAGCTGGCAAGTCAATTCTGGCCGAGAAGTCTCCTTTTGGACTGACAAATGGCTTTGGAGGGACACAAGCCTAGCTGATGCTTTACCTTCCACCCCAACTGATTTGAAACCAAAGGTGTGTGAGTTAGTGACATCAAATGGTGACTGGAACTGGTCAGTACTCCTTAACTACCTTTCTTTGGAGGCGAAGCAACTACTTACTACCACTATGACCCCTTCTCTTCATAGAGGTCATGATGTTGTTTACTGGGAACCTGATTCTAAGGGAGCATTCTCTATGAAATCTGCATATAAAGTACTAGAAAACAACTCTTGGGAGACCAAAGATAAGTTCTGGGGCGCAATATGGCAATGGCGAGGCCCTGCTAAAATCTCCTCCTTCCTTTGGCTTTTGGCTAATGACAGGTTGCTAACCAACCAGGTGCGGGCCTCCAGACATATGTCGGATTGTGATTTACGCCCAAGGTGTGAGTGTGAAACTGAATCGGCCCTCCATGTCACGAGAGACTGCTTCTTTGCTAGAGATTTGTGGCTGGCCGTAAGTGGGGGCAACCTTGACTCGTCATTCTTTTCCCTAGATTTAAAGCCATGGTTGTGGAGGAATTTGCAGGCTTGTAATTCTGGGGAGGAGTGGACCCTTTTATTTGCTGTCACATGCTGGCAGCTTTGGAAGTGGAGGAACAACTTAGTGTTTGAGCCGAATGGGGACATGTTGATCAACCCGGCTGGTTTGGTGCAGGGATTGGCACAATGCTTCACTTCTGCCCGTGAACACTAGAAATACTTTGGTCGGATTTTCACTGACCGTCCCCCTCCTAGGAAATGGCTTGCTCTACCAGGAGGCTATTTCAAGATTAATATGGCCTGTGTGGACCAACATAATGCTAATGGTACTTTTATTGGTGGTCTGTACCGAGATGACAGGGGTTTTTGGAGGACGGGCTTTGTTGCCAAAACAGTACGACACAACAAATTTTATGCAGAGACGCTTACGATTCTTCAAGGCCTGCGCTTTGGTAGAAGCATGGGATTCCAGCCTCTCATACTGGAATCAAATGCTCTAGCTGTCCTTGAATGGCTGAAAGATGAGGTAGCATGGGATGCAGACTTTGAAGAACTTGCTTGTGAGATTAAACTCCTACAACATGAACCCCATCCCATCTCTCTTGTCTGTGTAGATAAGGAAGCAAACACTACTGCTCTTTCCATAGCGCAGTTAGCTCCTTCTTTCTGTTCGGGGATAACAATGCTTGACTCTCCCCCGATTATAATCAATAGACTCCTCTTGGAAAATAGGGGAGAAAAGGGTTAATACCTTAGTTTGTAACACTTTGTAATTTTATTTGTCTTTAATGATATGGCATTTCCCGGCTTGACCAAAAAAAAAGGGGGGGGGGGGGGGAGGGAGGCCGGATATTGGAAATGACAGTTTACTTGCATACAAAGACGGGAAGATCTCAGGGCCATCTTAGTTAGTTAGAGACCTAATACTTTTTTTATGCTAATACACACCTAATACTAAGGTGACATTTTTTGTTAGGAGCCGGTAACCCCTTATTATTAACTAATTAAGACCTTTCAACCGAAAAAAAAAACTAATTAAGACCTTATCTAGGCCGGCAAAAGACGCTAAGCATGACTCAAGTGGAGTTGATTATCTATTGATAAACTATTTGATTTCACTCAAGTAGGTCTCAAGTGTTAATTTGTATGTGCATGCAACCGAAAAAAGAAGTCTAGCATGGTAGGTTAATTTGAACCCCATACGTAGCATAGCTAAGAGCTTCCATTTTATTTAACAGTATATATAGTTACAAGATAAAAGGACATACATACAAGCCCCCCTAAAAACAAGAACTGAAAAACACACATAAATAAGTACAAAGGCCTCCACGTAAAATCTGAGGCTAGCTGCATATGTATATATGTATATTGATCCAATTGTGCTTTGACTATATCGCTTATATAACAGCACACAAGTACGAGCAATAGTAGCACAAAGCAACAAACTTATCAAGAAAAGAAAGTAAAGAGAGCAGAAATGGAAGATAAATTAAGACAGCTCTTCCTTGGGCTGAATGTATGCTGCCATGTAATTCTGATTATGCGTTCCCAACAGCCGCAGCGATATCCTTAGTAAGCTTAATCATAAAATCCATGTAAATGTCCGGGTTTGGGACATCCTCATCCACCTTTTCGTATTCAATCATCAAAGTTGCCAAGGTACCTTGTCCCTTTGGTTCAAGCTTAAAGGTGGGGTTGAACACCTTATAAATCTTCATTACATCTCCTTCTAGACCTGTAAGTTTTATAATATTGTTTGCCTCATCCACTTCCACCCTTTCCTTGAAAGTCTCACGTTTCCCTCCTGGTGGCATTATATTATATCAGAAACGAAACAAACACATTAGTATGTAAGAAACGGCATGAAATATTGTGTTCCACTACATCTGTGGAAAATATGTGATCAACACTGAAATAAAAACTTTTAAGCAAATGATCCTTTGTGCGTCAAAATTACCATAAAAGCTATGCTAACTTGCTCCACACATTTGATAATATTTATTAGTAATAGAATTCAGAAAGTCAAATTGAGAAAAAGTCTTATATATTTCAGGCTAACGTACCTACAGAGTATTCCCAGAACTTGATAGACGGGCCCTGATCATGCTCCCAGTCACCCTCATGAACTTCAACGGAGTGTATATGATTGGGAGCATGCTTAGGAATCTGGTGGGCTTCACTCTTCCAGGCCTTCAAGAACTTACCTGGAGGACAGTCAAGTTCATGTACAGTCTCTAGCTTACCACTAAGAGCCTGAGCCATAGTTTAAAACTAGAAGTATTTGCAAGGTAGCTATGATATGGACACGGGTTAATCATTCTCTTCCTTGGTTAGGTCTTTATATAGACAGAAATGAGAAGCCCGGGGCAGACTGCACATTAATTGTTGAACTAATTTCGTCTGTGCATGTCCAAGTTGTTTTATCAGCTTAGGATATATTATAAAACCCGCCCTCAAACAAAAAAACGAACACACAAAGCATGTAAATATATGTCATTATGTATCATCATCATCTATTTATGTATCCAAACAGTTTTTAAAATTTTAAAATATATTTCTCTAACTATTACAATAAGTAATGTAATGATGATGAACTGTATATATAATTGGTATTCATAGTTAAGACTTTTGAAGATTTTGAGCACAAGATTTTACGATTAGTTGAGAAATTACGCTAATGTCTACATGGTGGTGATCTTCAGAGTCTGAAGTTGGTCACTATGATTTGGTTTCATTGGAAAAAGTGTTTAAAAATCATTGGAAATGACAAATAAAACCTATCAATCTATTTCACATAGTAGTTTTAGCCCTATACGACTTTACTTACTAAAATGGGCATTGTTTCTTTTTAATGTTAGAAAACCATCCTAGTGCACTTCTGGACTAAAATGGAAATTGTTGAAATTGAGAGTATGGACAATTAGATAACTACGCTAACTACACTTTATCAGCGTCATCACAAGTCAATTCTTGTGCAAATTCGTTTTGCCTAAAGAAGAACAAAGTAGTATTGTGGCACACAAAATTGGTTCCCCTAATAAGAAAAAAAAGAAAAGGCTATTAAACAGAGCCATCTTCTTCTCTCTGCGAGCTACAGTACCCCAGACTACCATTTCCCGATTAAGCCATCTTCACCGGCGAGGCCACCCATGGCATGAGGAGCTAGAGCCTTTCCCGTGTGCAGCCTCGAAGCCGGATCCATCCACCCAGAATAAACAGAGACGACGGCCTCACAGCAGTAGATCCAGCTTGCAGACGACGGAGAGCCCACGCACCGCGCCACCAGCGCGCGTGCCGCCTTCTGCCATCAGCGCGGCGGCCGTCGTGGCCATGGGCGTGACACCGGAGGACATAGAGTCCGACGACAACAGCGAGCCCACCATCAACCGCCACCAGCTCTCCACCAGTAGCCCCGTCCAATGGCGACAGCGAGCCCATCATCGACCGCCACCAGCTCTCCACCAGCAGCCCCGTCCAACGGCGACGGTCCCGCTCGCGTGACCGAGGAGCTGCTCTCCCCACCACCACCGACGACCGACGACAGCCATCGCCCCCCCTTGGGCGACGATGCAGCAGACAGTCCCTCCCCCAGCGATTTCCAACCCCTCCAACGTCACCACCGTGCGGGTTGGCGAGGACACCACCGCTGCTTTGCACGGTGAGGCCCGAGCTCCACCGACATAAATGATGGCGCCACCTTCCCCATCCGAGCCAGCAGTCCTTGAACCCACCAGCACGTCCTCGCCACCCCATTTGGTCGACCAACTATCTGGTGCTGTGGATACCGATATTCTCATGGCGGCCGAACGGCCTTCTTACCGAGACTCACTCCTTACTGGGGCCAACTCTCTATAACAAGCGGATCCTTGGGAAGTAGAAGGCGAAGCCGAATTCGAGGAGGGCGATCTGTTTGTTTCTCATAGAAACGGAGTGGCAAATCTAGAACTACCCGATCCATTCAAAGCTTGCCTGGATAAGCCATGGGAGAATGCTGTGATAGTCAAATTGTTCGGACGCCCTATTGGTTTCAAAGCGCTGCACACTAATTTGCAGACTCTTTGGCAACCAAATGGACCGTTCAAAATCGTAGACTTGGAAAATAACTTCTATGTGGTGCGTTTCTGGGAAGAAAAGGACTACATTCATGCCTTCACAGACGGACCCTGGCTCATATACCGCAGTGTGCTTAGTGTCCAACCCTGGACACCCAACTTCCGTACGTCCACCGGCAAGATTGACTCGATAGTGACGTGGATCCAATTTCCCAACTTCCCCACCAACCGCTACCACTCCAGGATTCTCCGCCAACTCGGCAACATGGTGGGCAGGACAATCAGACTTGACGGTAACTCCTCTAATCCCAGTAGAGCTAAATTTGCTAGAATTGCTGTATGCCTTGATTTGACAAAGCCACTGCCGGGGACAGTACACTTGGAAGGTGAACCCTTAAAGGTAAGCTATGAAGGCTTGCCCGATATATGTTATATTTGTGAGAAACTTGATCATAATGTGTTAGTTTGCCCGGATGCTCCGCATTCACAGAATGAGACAATATCGCCATCAGCTACAAGTTTGATGACATCTGAGAGGCCGGTTGCCACGTTCGGTGACGGACGAGGTGAATGGATGAACGCGCCAAGATTCTCGAGGCGACCACCCCGACGCCAAATCACAAGCAATCAGGTTCCCCCATTGCCCCACAACCCTATCCATCCATCCAACAGATTTCATCCTTTAAGCAATGCTCGGCCTGATGACCGAACTCCAGCTATCCTCCCCAGCCCTAATGCACCCCCCCTATCTACACCAACCTTACAGAATGTCCTTCCAGTGGTGTCTTCAGTTCCAGATCCTCCCCCACTACCACCACACTCCATTGAGAGCCAACCCTCTCCCGATCAACCTCCTGCCTTACCTACTCTTCAAGACTTCCTCGGGAAGGGGTCTATTAAGAAACCCAAGAGCAAACTTCTCAACCGCATCCAGAAACAATCCACGAAAAAATCTCAACCAGTGAAAATTCCCAAACTCATAAAGGATAATCCCAAAAGACAAACCCTTAGAGATGTATCCAATGCCCAATCCCACCCGTCTACTCCTGATCTTTCCCGGCCTCCCACTGGAACTATTCCATCTCCAGCTACTACCTCAGCCAATTACCCAGTCGTCTCCTCTAATTTCAACCAAACCACCCCCCGACCTCGTAAATCCTAGAATCACACAGTTGTGGTTCTGGGAGAAGAGTGCCACAGCATGATTTTCTCTCCTGGTGCATCCAGCTCCAGTATGGACGTGGATCGGCAGACGGTGCCTCCCCAACCTCACTGACCGATCTACTCCCCCGAGTTTGTATGTTACCTGTATCAGTTTCACCTCAGCCCGAGTATTGTACCGGTTCTAGTGTTTTGTATGATTCGGGATTTTAATCTCTCGTCATGTATCATTCCATCTAGTTCATCATGTTTTCTTGTATAAGATAGAAGTCGTCTTGAGCTAACGACTTCTAATCATGTATTGAGCTCACGTATATTTTGATTAATATACTTTCCGATTTCGACAAAAAAAAAGATAACTACGCTAACTTCCAGCTTTTTTTAAAGGAGTAAATAGTTTTTTATGTCCCTCCACTTTATCAATTTCACATTTGTTGTCCTTCTTCGTTTTTTTTCACTCATATCGTCCCTCAACTCTTGATTTACCAGGTCAGGTGGTCCTTTTTACCTGCTACAGCAGGTTGGTAGCTGTGGAGCTGACACGTGGTAGTGGGGCCCATGATCTATACAATTTTTTATTCTTTTTATCCTTTTTTATATTTTTCCAAAAATTTAAGCCTTAAAAATCTTTATTTAAATTAGATTTTTTTTAAAAAAATTAATATTAATTTCTAAATATGCATTGAGAAAAAAATTAAATAAGATCATCATCTCACCTAATCCTTCTATAATATTTCAGTTAATGAAATTGAACAAAATTAACCAAAATTAGAATAAAAAAAAACGAAAACAATGAGAGAGGCATATCTAATTCTAACCTATAAATTAAAAAAAAAATAAACAGTGGAGGACGCTAGTATATAATGAGGAAAATTAAGATTTACTTACTTTAAAGGATTTTAAAAATAAAATTTGATTTTAGAAAAAAATTGATTAAATAAATAAGTTATGTGTGGGCCCCACTGTCACTTGTTAGCTCCATAGCTATTAACCTGCTGCAGCAGGTAAAAAGGACCACGTGACCCGGTAAATCAAGAGTTGAGGGACGACATGAGTGAAAAAAAACGAAGAGGGACAACAAATGCGAAATCAATAAAGTGGAAGGACAGAAAAAACTATTTACTCTTTTTTAAAGTCTTAAAATTTTTTGATTCATGGCAAAATAAGTTAACACCTATCCAACATTTAGAAAGCAACAGTGACAATATCATTCATTGTTGAAGTGAAAAGGGGTAGAACTCGAAATATATATAAGTAATGGGGCAGAATTAGAGGTATATACTCTGGAGATACAAGAAATATAATGAATACAGTAACGCTATGTAAAATGTAAGCTTATGTGAAACATTATATTACATCTCTATTTCAGGTTCAACAACATAATCTTTCTGATCGACACAAAAAAAAAAAACATAATCTTTTTGATGAAACAACATAATCTCTCATCTTGTTTATGTTGTCGAAATAAAAAAGACATAATCTGTCATCCCCATTTTAGCCCCATCTTTCTTCAATTATTTATTTTTTTTGGTCATCAGTCAAACCCAACCACAACAATAACAACAACAGAGCCCACATTCTCACCGCGCATTTCTTTGCTCTCATTTTGCTTTCATTTCCTTCTTGTCTTTCTTCCAGAAACTGCTTCTTCTCCTTGTTGCATTTGGGCCAAGGAGTTCGGCTCGGCCTGGTCGACTGTGGCTATATTTTCAAACTGGGATTCGGATATTAGGCCCAATGAATGGGTTTGGGTCTATCCATATCCTACCATAATGGGCTTGTTACGGGACAACTTTACCACCATGACGCTGCCAGCCTTGAAAAGGCCCACAAGTTATAGCCCTCAAAGTCCCTCAAACCAAAGGGGATACTGAAAATGACAGTTTACTTACTCCCTCAAAGTCCCTCAAACCAAAGGGGATACTGAAAATGACAGTTTACTTGGTCACAGAGATCTCAGGGCCATCTTAATTAGGGGTACACACACGTAATACTAAGGTGGCAATTTTGTGTTAGAGTCGGTAACCCCTTATCACTAACTAAATAAGACCTCATGATCTAGGTCGGCAAAGACTGTCAAACATGACTTAAGTGGAGCTGATTCTACTGAAGGGATTTGATTTCTCTCAAGTAGGTCTCGAGTGTTAATTTCTATAAGCATGATACCGGACGAGGATGCATGGCTTGTTAATTTGAACCCCAGAAGTAGCACAACGAAGAGCTTTCATTTTATTTTTTTGAATACAAAAGAGAGTAACAGCACTCAGGCGCTGTTAGAAACCAAACCAGAACCTGGAGAGTCAAGATAAAAGTATATATAGATACAAGATAAAAGGACATACACACAAGCCCCCTTTAAAAAAAAAAAGAACAGAAAAACACACATAAATATATATAAGTACAAACGCCTCCACGCAAATCTGAGGCTAGCTGCATATATATAGACCCACTTGTGCTTTGACTATCTCGATCGCTTATACATACAATAGCACACAAGTGCGAGCAATAGCAGCACAAAGCAACATACTTATCAAGAGAAAAGAAAAGAAAAGAAAAGAAATGGAAGATATATATAAATTAAGAAAGCTCTTCCTTAGGGTGTTCAATCCCACCTATGCTGCTATGTATGCGATTCTGTTATGCCTTCCCAACAGCTGCAGCGATGTCCTTCGTAAGACTAATCATAAAATCCATGTAAATGTCCGGGTTTGGGACATCCTCATCCACCTTTTCGTATTCAATCATCAAAGTTGCCAAGGTACCTTGTCCCTTTGGTTCAAGCTTATAGGTGGGATTGAACACCTTATAAATCTTCATTACATCTCCCTCTAGGCCTGTAAGTTTTATTATATTCTTGGCCTCATCCACTTCCACCCTCTCCTTGAAAGTCTCACGTTTCCCTCCTGGTGGCATTATATTATATCAGAAACGAATTACAAGCATATTATTATGTTATATATTGTGTTCCAGTACATCTTTGGAAAATATATATATGTGATCAACAATGAAATAAAAACCCGTATGACCTTTTAAGCAAATGATCCTTTGTGCGTCAAAAATACCATAAAAACTATGCTAACTTGCTCTTATATACATTTGATCTAGTAACAGAAAGAAAAAAATCAAGAAAAAGTTTTATTTCAGGCTTACGCACGTACCTACAGAGTATTCCCAGAACTTGACAGAAGGGCCCTGATCATGCTCCCAGTCACCCTCATGAAGTTCAACGGAGTGTATATTGTTAGGAGTATGCTTAGGAATCTGGTGGGCTTCGCTCTTCCAGGCCTTCAAGAACTTCCCTGGAGGACAGTCAAGTTCAAGTACAGTCTCCAGCTTACCACTAAGAGCCTGAGGCGTAGCCACAGCTGCAGCGATCTCCTTTTGGACATCCTCCTTTACCTTTTCGTATTCAATAATACAAGTTGCCAAGGTACCTTGTCCCTTTGGTTCAAGCTTATAGATGGGATTGAACACCTTATAAAGCTTCATTGGATCTCCTTCTAGACCTGTAAGTTTTATAATATTCTTCGCCTCATCCACTTCTACCCTTTCTTTGAAAGTCTCACGTTTTCCTCCTGGTGGCGTTATATTGTATATATATATTAGAAACAAGCATATTTATGTGTGGAACTGCTTGAAATATTTTGTTCCAGTACATATATATTTTTGATGAATATGTGATCAACACTGAAATTAAAAACCCGTATAACCTTTTAGGCAGGTGATTCTTGTGCGTCAAAATTACCCAAAAAACTATACTAATTAACTTGCTCTTATACACATTTGATCTATTGGTAACAGAAAGTAAAAAATCAAGAAAAGGTCTTATTTCAGGCTTACGTACGTACCTATAGAGTATTCCCAGAACTTGATAGAAGAGCCCTTATCAGAGTCCCAGTCACCCTCATGAAGTTCAACGGAGTGCATACGATGGGGAGCATGTTTAGGAATCTGGTGGGCTTCACTCTTCCAGGCCTTCAAGAACTTCCCTGGAGGACACTCAAGTTCAAGTACAGTCTCTAGCTTACCACTGAGAGCCTGATCAGCCATAGTTTAATATAAGCAAGTATCTGCAGGTGGCAATAGGGTGGACACGGGTTGATCATTTACTTGTTAGGTCTTTATATAGACAGAAATGAGAAGCCAGGGGCAGACTGGACATTACACTAATTGTTGAACTAATGTCTTCTGTGCATGTCCAAATGTTTTTATCAGCTTAGGATATATTATAAAACTCGCCGACAAAGAAAAAAAAAAAAGAAAGCATGTAAATGTAAGTCATAATATGTCATCATCATCTATTTATGTATTCAAACAGTTTTTAAAATTTTAAAATATATTTCTCCAACTATTGTAATGGTGAACTGTATATATAATTGGTATTCATAGTTAAGACTTTTGAAGATTTTACTATTAATTCGATGACAAATTATGCTAATGTCTACTTAGTGGAGATCTTCGAAATCTGAAGTTGGTCACTTAAGATTTTGTCTCGTCAGAAAAAGTGTTTAAAAATCATTGAAATTGGCAAAAGTAAAACGATCAATCTATTTCACACGTATATTAGTTTTAGTCCTACGACTTTAATTACTTACTGAAATGGGCCTTGTTTTTTTTTATATGTTAGAAAAGTATCCTAATCCACTACAGGACTAAAATGGATATTGTTGAAATTGAGAGTATGGACAATAGATAACTATGCTAACTTCCGGCTTTTTTAAGGTACAAAATTTTGTGATTCATGACAAAATAACTAAGTTAACACCTATCCAAGATTTAGAAAGCAAACAATGGAAATGTCGTTCAATATTGAAGAGAAAATGGATAGAACTCGAAATATATATATAAGTAATGGGCAGAATTAGAAACATATATATACTCTGGCGGTACTAGAAATATAATAAATACAATACAATAATACTCCGTAAAATATAAAAAATTATATTACATCTCTATTTCAGTTTCAACAACATAATCTGTTTTTATCAAAAAAAAAAAAAAACATAATCTGTCATCTCTATTTCAGCCTCTTCTTTCTTCAATTATTTGTCCTCAGTCAAACCCAACCACATCAATAACAACAGACCCCACATTCTCACCACGCATTTCTTTGCTCTCATTTCGCTTTCATTTCCTTCTTGTCGTTTTTTCCAGAATCTGCTTTTCTCCTTGTTGCATTTGGGCCAAACATTTAGGCTCGGCCCGGTCCACTGGCTTTTGTTTCCTTGACTCCCATTATTTTTTTTTTGTCGAGCTTGACTCCCATTATTAATACCATCCATTAACTTCTCACAAATAATGAGTTCTTACACCTTTTTTTTTTTTTTCCACAATAGCATCGTGGAAGCACCAGTGCTACGTAAATGCTATCACATAATCATCACACATCATTGGCCTAGTACTGTATACACCACAAGCGTGAGCAATAGCACAAATTAGGAGGTGGAGACAATTTTTTCATTACTTCCTGCACATTAAATTGGTTATGATCCATACAAGCTGTGATTTTCCATTATGAAGCGGCAGCGCCTGGCGACCGTGGGTCCTAAATTATAATGACGATATTAATTCCCCAACTGCGTTGTATACTGACAAGTATATGTAGACTAGTTTCATTTTCAATTATAACTACCACTCGATGTACCAAATATATATACACCACACAGTAATCTCCTCACAAATATATTCACAGAAAAAAAAACAAAAAATCTAAGTAAATTAGCGATACAAGAATAGATTCTTCATAGATAAGTTTTTATTTTTCTCTTAGAATCAAATCAAACTTCATTAATCGACTGAGTAAGGGAACCCCTAACAATGTATACGCCAAACATGCAAATCAGTAAATACGTGTTTCTTTAGATAAAAACTTTGGATGCTGCGGATAACTGAATTAGTTTTCATGTTTTGGATTAACTTTTTCACCTCTCGTTGATTTTTTTAAAAAATGTCTCATGGGCCTGTAATCGGGCCGGACCAGTTCGAAGATATGCCACATGGCGACACTAAATCGCATCCGCGAAATGCTGGGCAGCTCCCCATGGGCTTCATCTATGATGGATACTAATCCGCGATAGCCCAATAAGGATTTCGGGCAACTTTACCACCACAGCTGAGATGGGCCTATTTCAAGCTCAGGGAAGGGGAGGGGAGAAAAAGGTTAATTGACCTAAATGGTTTTCTTTGATAATTAAGGGAATGAGTCTCCCCATACTTAACTTTCTCTGTTAACTTTGGATTATGTAGTGACTATATTTTGATTGGAACAAGCATATATATAAGGATGTAGCACATCCAAAGAGCTTCCATTTTATTTATGTAAAGTAACTCGCATAAACCGTTTATATATATGCAAGTCTGAGGCTAGCTGCATGTTTATATTATAGACCCACTTGGCCTTTTGACTACATCGCTTTAGCACACAAGTACGAGCTTATCAAGAAAAGAAAGAAAGAGAACACAAATAGAATATAAATTAAGAAAGCTCTTCCTTGGGGTGAATATATGCTCTGCCATGCATGCAACTCAGTTATGCCTTCCCAAATGCTGCAGAAATGTCCTTACTAAGATTAATCATAAAATCCATGTAAATGTCCGGGTTTGGGACATCCTTCTTTGCTTTTTCGTATTCAATACTCAAAGTTGCCAAGGCACCTTGTCCCTTGGGTTCAAGTTTATAGGTGGGATCGAACACCTTATAATTCTTCATTGGATCTCCTTCTAGACCTGTAAGTTTTATTATGTTGTTTGCCTCATCCATTTCCAACCTCTCCTTAAAAGTCTCACGTTTCCCTCCTGCAGGTGGCATTATAATCAGTTCAAGTAAATGATTCTTGTGCGTCAAAATTACCATAAAAACTATGCTAGTTACTTGTTCTACACATTTGATATATTAGTTGCACAAAGTCAAAAATCAAGAACACGTCTTATTGCTGCAGGATTACGTACCTATACAGTATTCCCACAACTTGATAGTAGAGCCCTGATTACTCTCATGATATTCAACGGAGTGTATATAGTTAGGAGCACGCATAGGAATCAGGTGGGTCTCGCTCTTCCAGGCCTTCAAGAACTTCCCTGGAGGACAGTTGAGTTCAAGTACAGTCACTAGCTTACCACTAAGAGCCATTGTTTAATACTAGCAGTAATTGCAATGTAGTGGATACTGGTTGCTCTTCCTCCCCGTAGGTACGGCCTTTATATAGACAGAAATGAGTAGTAAGCAATTAATGACGATGAACTGCCTAATTGCCAATGAAAAAGTGATTAATGATTTTTGAAAAATGACCTACCTCAAAGTGTAAATAGTTTCGCATCAATCTTTAGCATATAAAAAGAAATAGTTTCCCATACTAGTTTTATCAACTCCACTCACTTGCAGCATCTTTCTCTTATTTTTTAGCCGTTGACATTGCTGTTTTAACTCTTTTTTTAGAAGTTTCAGTTTTCCTCATGTAAAGCGAGATATCTTTCTCTTATTTTTAGCTGATGACATGGCTCTCTAACTCTTTTAGAAGTTTAAGATTTTCACATATGGTTGAGGATGCCCTAGTGCATATCCTCCAACTTGCATCAAATTGGTAAGACTTAATACAAGTAAAGTCTGCATCATCCATCAAAGAATTAGATTGCCCTACGACTTTACTTACTCATATATATATATATATGAACATTGTTGAATTTGAGAGTATGGACAAAAGGTAGCTATCCTAACTTGCGGGGTCTTTTGTAAGTCTAAAATTTTGTGATTCATGCATGGAAAAATAAGTTAACACGCCTATCCGAGATTTGGAAAGCAAACAATATGGCAATGTCATTCAGTGTTGAAGTGATATTAGGGATAGAACTCAAAATTTAATTGTCTCTAGCAATCCCATGAATACATATAATGACATAAAGTAATTAATGGGGTAGAATAGAAGTATGTACTTCGGAGATACAAGAAATATAATGAATACACAGTAGTAATGCTATATAAAATATAAACTATGTATGTAAAAAAATTATCTACATCTTAATTATAACTAGCACACACTATAGCATCAAAAAAAAACTAGCACACACTAATCTCCACACAAACATAAAATCTTAAATTAGCTAGCGATACAAGAATTGATCCTTCATAAATAAGCTCTTTTTTTTTTGAGAATTAAAACAAACTTCATTAATAGATTGAGTTAGGAGAACCCCCTACCAATTTTGTACATCAAAGATGCAAATCAATGAATAAGCGATTCTTTATTACTAACCAAGTAAAAACTGTGGAAGCTGCGGATAACTGAATTAGTTTTCATGTCTTGGATTAAGTTTTCACTTCTCGTCAACACCAAAAGGTACTTAGATCAACTGGATGAAGTTATTCTAGCTTAACTAAAGGATCTCCTGTTGGAGTTTTGAAAAAAAAAAAACAACAACTTTACCACCGCACCTAAAATGGGCCTACTCCTAACCCACGGAAGAGAGGGGGGAGAAAAAATGGGTTTTCTTTGACTGATTGGCTCGCTACTTGTGGAATAAGATCGACTCAAGGGAATGAGTCTCCCCCATACTTAACTTTCTTTGTTAATTTTGGATTATGTAGTGATTAGATTTTTAATCGGAAAAAGCAGAGAAGTAATAAATAGCACAGCCAAAGAGCTTCCATTTTATTTATGTAAAGGAACACCACATAAACACCTCCAAATGCAAATTTGAGGCTAGCTGCATATCAGCATATATATATATATAGACCCACTTGTGCTTTGACTATATATCTCGATCGCTTATACATATAATAGCACACAAGTGCGAGCAATAGTAGCATAAAGTAACATACTTATCAAGCAAAGAAAGAAAGAGAACAGAAATATTGGAAGCTAAATTAAGAAAGCTCTTCCTTGCAACTCTGTTATGCTTTCCCAACTGCTGCAGCGATGTCCTTACTAATTTTGACCTTAAAATCGATGTAAATGTCCGGGTTAGGGACATTCTCATTCACTTTTTCGTATTCAAGCGTCAAAGTCGCCAAACTACGTCCTTCTCCCTTGGGTTCAAGATTATAGGTGGGATTTAACACCTTATAAATCTTCAATGGATCTCCTTCTAGACCTGTAAGTTTTACAATATTGTTCGCCTCATCCACTTCCACCCTCTCCTTGTAAGTCTCCCGTCTCCCTCCTGTGGCGGCATTATATTATATCACAGACAACCACTTAATTATGTAAGGAACTGAATGAAATATTGTGTTCCACTACATATTTTGGTACGAATATATGAACAGTTACGATTAGTTTAAGTAAATGATTCTTGTGCGTCAAAATTACCATAATAACTATGTTAACCACCGTTCAAAAAAGAAAAGAACAATGTTAACTTGTTCTACAAATTTGATCTATTAGCAACAAGAAGTCAAAAATCAAGAAAAAGTCTTACTGTTGCGCAGGCCTAAACGTACCTATAGAGTATTCCCAGAGCTTGATAGAAGGGCCCTGATCATGCTCCCAGTCACCCTCATGAAGTTCAACGGAGTGTATATGATTGGGAGTATGCTTAGGAATCTGGTGGGCTTCGCTCTTCCAGGCCTTCACGAATTTCCCTGGAGGACAGTCGAGTTCAAGTACAGTCTCTAGCTTACCACTAAGAGCCATAGTGTAACACTCTAGTATTTGCAAGGCTAGCTAAGCTACGGTGGACGCTGGTTGATCATTCTCTTTTTTGGTATGGGCTTCATATAGACAGAAATGAGAGGACCGACATAGTAGTAATTGTTTTTTTTTTTTTTTTTAATTCATGTCGTATGTAAAGCTTTGTATTAATCCGAATCCAGCTGGAGATGTACGTTTAGCTATTGATGAGTCTCCCAATAATTTTTTTTTTTCCCTATATGAAAACTCAAAGAGAAACCTAGGAACTAAATTAAATGACCGACGACTTACACCAACCCAGATTACATTCTAATGAATCATTGAATTAATTTCTTACTCCAAGCTAGTTTTGGCTGGAGATTGTGTTTATCAGCTTAGGATATATTATAAAACCCGTCATGACAAATAAAAAAAAACCGAAAAAGTTCAAACAATTTTTAAAACTGTAAAATATATTGCTCCAATGATGATGATAGATCATATAAAGCAAACATAACTCGTTACGTGGCAATATATATGTTCTCCAGGTGATTTTTTTTTGGTCATAACTAGCTAGTACCGTATACATACAATTCTTCATTTCTTCCAGCACGACTGCACAGTTAATTACTCTCTCTGTCCCTTTTTTCGTTAAAGGAATCAACACAATTATTAATAGCTATAAATTTGAGAATTTTATACTACACTAACACTAAATTATCCCTTATTTAGGAAAGGATAAAACCCAACAAAAAATCTGGCTTCATGGGAATAAAGGATAAAATAAGAAAAAGATCATTTAATGCTCACAAAATATACCAATGCGACACTATTTTTGGGACAAATCTAACTTTTAAAAACGTCAATAAAAAAGGGATAGAGGGTAGTTGTGATCCGTAGAAGGTGTGATTTTTTCATTATGAAGCGGCAGGCTGGGTCCTAAATTATAATGACGATATTAATTCCCCAACTGTATTGTAAAATGAGAGAGGCTTGCATTTCGAGAGGCTTGCATGTAGTTTCATTTTCTATTACAACTACGACACTAATCTCCACACAAGCATAAAATGTCCCAGTCCAACACTTAATAGTTGGTTGGTCGTTGAGGTTGAATCAACAGTAACTCTTAACCAAGCGTTTCTTTATACAAGAATTGATCCTTCATAAATAAGCGTTTCTTTTGTTACTTACTCGTAACCAAGAGATAAAAACCGTGGAAGCTACGGATAACGTCTGATTGCCTGTTATCGCGCCGGAGCAGTTCCAATTTATGCCACACAACGACACTAATCGCACCCGCAATTGTGGGCAGCTCCATGGGCTTGATAAACTAATACGAGGAAGCCCAATAAGGATTGCGGGGCAACTTCACTACCCACACCTGAGATGGGCCTATTCCAAGCCTAGGGAAGGGAGGGGAGAAATAGGTAAACTGACCTATTTGGTTTTTATTTATTTATTTGCTATCATCAGTTTCCTAACCCGAAATCTCACTCTCTTCTTTTCTACAAGAGTACCAACAAGCTAAGTCAATTGATAATGGTTTTGTTTGATTGATTGGCTCCCTAGCTAGTTGTTGTGCTGAGACAGATCGGAAAGAGTTTTCCATACTTCGCTTTATTTGTTAATTTGGGATTATGTAGCTAGTGATTATATTTTAACTGGAACAAGCAAGAGAAGTAAGTAGCATGCACAGCCAAAAAAGAGCTTTTTTTAAAAAAAAATGTAAAAGAACACACATAAGCGCCTCCATCCAAATCTGAGCCTATAGGCTGCACACACGTACAAATTGACCCACTTGGGCAGTTGGGCTTTTAGTGCCTAGCTTTTTTTTTTTGGGGTGTGATTTTAGTATCTAGCTTATTATCACACAAGTACGAGCAATAACACAAATTAAGCAACAAGCTTACCAAGAAAAACAAAGAAGAGGAAGAACGAGAACATAAGTGGAAATTGAGAGAAAGCTGTTTCCAACTTCTGTATATAGCTTGGTTGACTATATATAGCTTGCGTCATGCGTGCCTTTCCAACTTCTGATCCTTTTTAGAGCTACGATTTGCATCAGAGCCAAACAGGATGCTTTTCATAACGTTGATGTGATGCAGGCGTGCCGTGGAGTCAAGTGTTGGTATTCTTTCGTTTAACTTGTAATATCTACACATGAAATTGAAGGTAGCTTAGTGGTTGGTTCACTGGTTGTGCCTCAGTTGAGGAAGTGGAAGCGAGTTTGATACTCTACGTCCACCTTTTCCATATTTTTCTGTGCATTTTTCCTCGTTTGTGCTAATTTGTATACTTTTGGCCCCTCATAAAATTTATTCTTACAAAATTTGCCTTCCCTAATAGAAATTTCTGAATCGTCCCTGACCTAATGTGATTTAGCAGTATGCAGCGGAGCAAATTTTTGACATGAACTATTTTTTTTGAGTATTTATAGATACCTTCGTTTATATAAAAAGACTCCCAGCCACCCTCGTGAAGTTCAGCGGAGGGTAAGTTATGAGGAGTATGGTTAATTAGGAAACTGGTGGGCTTCGCTCTTAAGGGTGCGTTTGGTTCACTGGACGGGACTGGACAATTGTGCTGTCCACTGTAGCGTTTGGTTTGATGGACACTAAATGAGAATGTTGTACTGAATTATGTTTGGTTAGCTGTACACAGCTCGGGACTAAATACTGTAATGTCAATATTGCCCTTGATACAGTAGGAATTATTTAAGTATGCAATATAGCTAAATTTAGGTTTTAAACAACATATATAACTTTATTAGGCAAATTATTTTTGATTGTATATATATTTTAATGTGATAATAATTTGAATATCAAAATCATTAAATTGGTCGATATACAAATGATGAATACTGAATTAATGTGTACAATTTAGGCCACAATCAATATATGAAATTTTATTGTTGGAAATATATCATAATTTGAATATAAAATTAGGAAATTATTGAGAATATATTTTTTCAAATCAAATTCATAATTTATAGGTACATAAAATTATTGGAAAGTTTGACAGATCAAATGGTCATTTTCTATTTTTTTTAAAAAAAGAAAAAATGCTTCATCCCACGCTGCAATTATTAGAGATTTAGACAAATCATATTCATGGTCATTTTCTATTTTAGGAAAATAAAAAAGGAAAAAAATCTCTCCATGGACAATTAGTTGAGATTTTGACAAAATAAATGTTGATTTTCTAATCTAGGAAATTAAAAAAGGAAAAAAAAGTCTCCTCACGCTTGACAAAATTAAGATTAATCAATACAAGTTTAACAATATTTATTATTGCTATATATTCATTACAAATAATCTTTTCATTTAATTTTCACGGGCAATCAGATTGGAATATTTTTCAAATTGTTAAAATGTATAATGATCAAAAAAGGAAAAGAATGAATAAGATAATAAAAATAAAAATAAAATTCCAAATAAGAAAAGAACAAATTTAATACTTTCAGATATTTCTTTTTTTGTTTTTCCTTGTTGAGCTTCAAATTTTTTTCCTTTTTTCCTTCTCTGAAACACCCCGACCTAAATTTACCCGACTAACAGTATTTACTATCAACAGTGCCGACACGTGGCACAAACTGTGTAATACAACAGAAAATCAGCCCATCGGCCCAACAATAATAGACTAACGCCCGGTGTCGGTACAATAACAATAATAGCACAGCGGAAGCAATTTTTATTAATCACTGCAAAAGCATGAATTGAC
>JAKUCV010000462.1:0-66539 GCA_028386065.3 Turnera subulata | reverse complement strand
GGGGGCTATGGTGCCATGTTATGCATCGATATCACGTGCGTTTGCGGGGGTTCGGAGGTCATATTACGGCGGGCGACATAACCCCCGCAAATTAATTTTTCAATTTGCGGGGGGTGCAGCAGAGGTCACCTTAACGACCCCCGCAAAATGTTTGTGGGAGTGGTAACTGCGGGGGTTTTTGAAACCTCCGCAAATTGCACAGAAGTCGATTTGCGGGGGTCAAAACCTCCGCAAATGCGCGCTTTTTTTGTAGTGTCACTTCCTCCTGGGCTCAACACTCATCCTGAAGCCCCTAGCTACTGTCAAAATTTGTTAGTTTTGGATGCCTCAGGGACTCAAATCCTTTGGGAATTTCTTATGTAATTTGTTACTTCCATTTGTTTACCAAAAAAAATCCTGCTATTCAAGCCAGCCCTTTATTTATTTTCCTTGTATACAATCATTTTTGAGAATTGATTAACAATGAGTACTTGTACCGGTGTTGAGAAAAATGACTCGTACCGTACTAACCATGGAACCCAAACAATATCAGAACTCAGGAGGAGTAATAAGTGGTGGAGAGGATATATATATATGTATCAGTTGCAGTGGGCAGGGTTGAGAGGCCGCATACTTTTTAATTAAATTTTGGAGCTTCTATATATATATATATATATATATATATATATATATATATCAGATTAAGATCTTGATATATATCACATTGTAAGAGTTTAAAATTCAACTATACTAATTAATGAGTGGTAGGTAGTCCAATCTAATAATTCTACCTATCTGACATGCATGGAGCACGAAAAGATATATTTTAACTGCCAAATAAATAATTATTCATACCTATTACAAAAAAATGTAAGATTAAACATGATTTATTCTTTTCATCGGAAGAAACTAAGAGATGATTTATAAATGTATGATAAATATTAAAATATTTATAAATCTAATTGTAATAATAAATATATAACTTTTTAAAAAATATATTTAACATGAAAAATAATTATAAATTACTATGTAATAAATTATTTGTATCAATATAAAAATTTATATGCATTTAATAAAAAGTTATGAATTATAAATAAATAATTATTATATTATTATTTTAGATTTTATTTGAATTGCAGAAAATTAAATTATTACTTAAAAAATTAAACTAATATATATCTACCACTAAATTTTAATTAAAATTAATAACATAATATAAATAAAATATTTATTTTTAATAAACTGATATGAAAATTTTAGAAAGTTAGCGAGACCAGGTACAGTATTAAAAGACAAGATTCTGAAAAGTTAGGGTGGCCATGGCCCCTCTAGGCCACCAAGAGTCGCTCCTAGGAATAAATTACCCCAGAAAATGTGGAAAAAGTGAAGGATGGTATATGTCCAAATTTCAGAAATATACCTTGAGTGGGAAAAGGGATTATTCGTTTGTATATATTAATTCAAGTAATGTCTATATATTGGGGAAGCTTGTTAAGCGCAGTACCTGCACCGGCCTCGAGCTTCCGTTGAAGCCCCTTTGGGTATTGAAAAAAATGACTCCTGCAATACCAAACAGCGAGTCTTTATTTCACAATAACCATGGAGCGCAGGCAATATCAGAAGGAGAGGCACCTGAAAAAAATGGAGGAGAGGATATGGATGATCAGTTGCAGCGGGCTGCGGTTGAAAGGCTGCCTACGTTTAGAAGGGTTAAGCTGTCATTGTTTGAAGACGACAACGACAAGAAGGGTAATAGTACTGTGGTCGACCAGGAAGCTGCAGCTGCAAGGAAGAGGGTGGTTGATGTCACTAAGCTTGGAGCTCTGGAACGCCATGTCTTCATCGAAAGGCTTATTACCAAGATTGAAGAAGATAATCTCAAGCTCCTCACCAAGTTCAAAGAAAGAATAGACAGGTATCTCCTCTATATATATATGTGCCCAAAAACTGGATATTACATATATGATATATGCATTTGCATGGAAGAAGATAGTTGATTAAGGTAGTATAGTACCGGTCATTTCATGACATGATCATGTAGTACTAAGCTAGTCTTTCTTGGTGTCGTTTGGTGTGGCAGGCTGTCATCTCATCTTCTGCTCAGGAAAGTCAAAAACGAATTATTCTTTTGTTTATATATGTAAATATCAATTTCACATTAACATCATCTCATTTAGTTTCGACTCAGCAGCAAATTAACTTGAAGATTATATTATATGCTTCATATTATTACTTTCTAGATGCATTCAATTTTCATGGGGATCATGCATTGAGAGAAAAATAACTTAGTTTTGTTGTCTTTTTTTTCCTTTTTTATCTCTATAAATGCATACCTTCACGATTGCACATGGCTATGAAGCAATGTATGTGCTGATTTGAGAAGCAGAAACTGATATAAAAAAATTTGCTCCTAAATTATTAGGGTGGGAGTGGATCTACCGTCTTTGGAAGTAAGATACCAGAATATGAGTGTAGAAGCTGAATGTGAATTGGTTCATGGAACGCCCCTTCCTACACTATGGAATACACTTAAAAATTCAATTCGGGTAGGTTTGGATCTCTAATTTCTTCTTTTGTTTCTAAACAAAATTTTGTTTCGAGCCTTTGACAATGTCCTACTTGAAGATAAAACTACTGAGAGGAGACTTCCTATATTTGTATATTCTTATCCACGTTAAAGTTGCCAGTATTAATTAATACTGGCCCAGAAGAAAAAAAAATTGCCAGTATTAAACACGAATTCTGACCATATGTAGAAGGTTCCATAATTGTTTCTTTGTTTTTTTTTTTTCTCGAGCATGCTAAGCATTCCTTGAATTTAAAATTGAACCAGGGTTATGTAGAATTAAGGAGAAATTTAATTAGTACGTAGGACATGCAATTTTTTTGGTTGAACCAACCTGTTATTTTTTTATTAGCTAGAAGCGATTGTCTAAATAAGTGGTACCTCAAGGAGTAACTTGAGGCGCAAAATTTTGTATTAGTTTACTGCTTTTTCGACAAGAGCTACTAAACTTTACTCTCACGTATCACATCTTTTTCTTCTTTTTGTATTTGTTAAAAGTGTTGACATCTTAGTTAGCTAATTAAGGAATTTGTTAATGTCTATTGTCTTTGACTTAGTAGCTAGAACACGTAAGAACCTGGCAAAAATAAGCGAATTATTACAAAGTATATTGACCATAAATCGATCACGTGTGTGAGCTCAATTTATACGTCCATTAAGAGTTACATGCCAGCTCAATATATAATATTTTAATCGCCCCTAATGGATAATTGTTTCTTGGATAGGGGATAACGAGTGCTCCCGGATGCAAATCACAAGCAAGCAAGATCGAAATTCTTAATAACATAAGTGGTATCATCAAACCTTCGAGGTTAATTAATTAAACTCCAGCTTAGTGAATGTAATCGGAAATTTCAGAATGCACACAGTGTTTTCAGAAGTAACCAAATTCGAAACCTCACCTTTAATTACTTACTGCAGGATGACTCTACTACTTGGTCCTCCAGGCTGTGGAAAAACCACTTTGTTAAAAGCACTTGCAGGAAAGCTACAAAACCAATCCCTGAAGGTTTATTTTTTTTACTAATTTCAACTCTTCACTTCAATCAATCAAACAAACAAAAAAGAATAGCTACATGTGTTGATGAAACTTATGCATCAGGTCACAGGGGAAATTACATATAATGGTTTCAAATTCAATGAGTTTGTTCCTCACAAGACATCAGCTTATATAAGTCAGTATGATCAGCACATCTCCGAAATGACAGTGAGGGAAACACTAGACTTCTCTGCACGTTGTCAGGGTATTGGAAACAGAGCAGGTAAGCTTTGCCCTTCCTCCACCTCGTCATGGAATGATCACATATATTAGGAGGTAAACTTTGACTGGTCTAATATCATTTCACAATTCACAATTGAAGATCTTATGGAAGAAATATGTAGAAAGGAGAAGCAAGCCGGCATTATACCGGAACCAGATATAGACACATACATGAAGGTAAAAATTTGCAAAAAGAATACATGTGAAACCAGATTTATATGCATGTTTCAGGCTGTGTCAATTATCTGTTTCCTTTTCTAACAGGCAATTTCTGCTGAGGGATTGAAAAAGACGCTCCAAACAGACTACATCCTAAAGGTTGATCTCTGTAACAAATCTTTGAGCAATATTCTAATTTAACTCTGTGTGATGCCCATTCTTGTATTCTATATGGCTGAACAGATTCTTGGACTGGACATCTGTGCTGATACAATTGTTGGAAATGCAATGAAAAGAGGGATTTCCGGGGGCCAAAAGAAAAGGCTGACTACAGGTTTGCCGTTAATCTGCTATACCCTGACGAGATTATGAACATCTAATTAAATGCATATAAACTTTCCATCTTTTTTAAATTTCTCGCATTACAGGGGAAATGATGGTTGGTCCTACAAAAGTTCTCTTTATGGATGAGATATCAAACGGGTTAGACAGCTCAACTACATTTCAGATTGTTGGCTGTCTGCAACAAGTGGCGTACATAACAAAGTCGACCATTGTGGTGGCACTTCTCCAGCCAGCTCCTGAGACCTTTGATCTTTTCGATGACATTATATTGATGGCTGAAGGAAAGGTCGTGTACCATGGCCCTCGGGAACTCGTATTGGAGTTTTTTGAGCATTGTGGTTTTAGATGCCCCCAGCGAAAAAGTGTTGCTCACTTCCTACAGGAGGTATGTGTGTGAGCTTCCTTGTAATTTAAGAAATGTTAGTATCTTCCACAAGGTGGTTCTGTCTCAATTTGTTCTTGTCTTTCAGGTAGTTTCTAGAAAGGATCAAGCACAATACTGGCATCTTCATGAACAACCTCATCATTTTGTTTCTGTCGACAAACTAGTGAGCATATTCCAGGAGTTTCATGTAGGCCAGAAGCTAAGAGAGGAACTCTCTGAGCCCTCTGATAAATCAGAAACCAAGAAAAATGCTCTATCATTTGATAAATATTCATCGAGAATGGAGTTATTCAAAGCATGTATGGATAGGGAGTTTCTGCTCATAAAACGTGACGCTTTTGTTTATGTGTCACGAACCCTACAGGTAATGACACAATGTGAATCAGTTCTGCTAGCTAGGCTATATGGTAATATAAGAAACATATACCAAGTGTCACAGTATGGCTTTTTGCTTCTTGCAGCTTGTGCTTTCTGCAGCAATGGCAATGACAATCTTCATACGCACTAGGATGCATGTCGACAGAATCCATGCAAATATGTTCATGGGTGCCCTATTTTATGGTCTCCTCAGACTGATGTTCGCTGGACTTTCAGAAATGTCACTTACTGTGCAAAGAATTGGAATTTTCTACAAGCAAAGAGATTTCTACTTTTACCCTGCGTGGGCTTATTCTATTCCTTCTATAATATTGAAGATACCATTTTCAATGCTAGATGCGTTCCTTTGGACAGCTCTTACCTATTATGTCATCGGTTTCAGTCCTGAACCAGGAAGGTATGGACTACTGAGAGAGAGAATATGCATTCCTGTTACTCCTACTTAAGAACAGAATATCCATTTTATCCTAAAAAATCATTATTTCCATTTATTCTCAGGTTCTTCTATCAATTCATTCTCCTTTTCCTGGTACATCAAGTGTCTATTTCGTTGTTCCGACTTATTGCTTCCCTAGTTCGAAGTCCTTCCATCGCTTCATATTGTGCTCTCTTCTCCATATTAATCATGCTCCTATTCGATGGATTTATAATCCGTGAAAGTATGCTCCTTCATGTTTTACATGAGAATTCCAAAAGCACTAATATAGCATTGGACACTAAAAAGTTACGCGTCTTTCCTGTCTGCAGCCTCCTTACCAACTTGGTTGAGGTGGGGCTTTTGGCTTTCTCCACTTGCATATGCAGAAATAGGAATTTCTTTGAACGAATTTCTTGCTCCAAGGTGGCAGAAGGTGAAATCTAGCCCTCTCTTTCGTTAGATTGAATCCGAAACTAATCAGAAATCTTAATGTTCCTTTGTGCATCTCCTCTCTGCAGGTTTCATCATCAAATGTCACCATGGGACAAGTAGCTCTAGCACAACGGAGTCTAGACTACAATGACAACTACATAACCTATAGGCAACGTCGAAATGACCCTAAAACCTACTAAAAATTATAACCGAAATGAAAACGTGAATCAATAAATCTTCCATTCAAAGTGAGTGGTATGCTTGCCTTTCTAGTACTTTAACTGAGATGAATGACGAGATGTTTACCTTGTATTTAAAAACGTCGAGGCCCATCTAGATCCTACTGGTAAACATTCCAAAAGCTCACGAATCTTAAAGGAAGAGAAGATTCGACCACCGTAACCTTTGAAGAAAAACTGACTTCCAATGGACTTGCGCCTTCTACAAGTGAGATGCTTTTCGCAGTTGACTAGTACTTTCCAGGACTATTGCAAAATCCTTAATACTTTCATATGTTAACACAATCAACAGAAAACGAACATGCAAGTTCCATATGCCTTTTCCCCAAGCAATGTTATTAACACAGATTTCTTCTACGTTTCAGGAATGGTTTTACCTTTTGAGCCTGTAACAATATCATTCCAGAATGTGAATTATTTTGTTGAGACTCCCAAGGTATCTGCATGATTCAACAAGTTTTCACCATGGCTGATAAGATACAACTATTAACATGTTTCATCTTCACCCATGTGTCCACCAGATACAGAGAAGGCAAGGGTTTCCACACAAAAGGCTACAGCTTCTCAACAATATCACTGGTTCATTTAGGCCTGGCGTTCTTACAGCACTGATGGGAGCTAGTGGGGCTGGGAAAACAACACTGATGGATGTTCTTTCAGGAAGAAAAACTAGTGGCACCATTGAAGGTGATATAAAAATTGGAGGATATCCTAAAGTCCAAGAGACTTATGCCAGGATATCTGGTTACTGTGAGCAAAATGACATCCATTCTCCGCAGATAACAGTAGAAGAATCAGTTATATACTCAGCTTGGTTACGACTGCCAGCTCATATTGATGGAAAGACAAGATCGGTAAGATGCCTCTAAACTTTGTTAATTCATGTAATGTTAGTAACAAAAGCTATTGTAGCTTTATCTGTTAGAGCTAGTAAGCAATATTGAATAAGAGCTTGATGATTAATTAGACCACCTTTTAAACAGGATTTTGTAGCCGAAGTTCTTGAAATGATTGAGCTTGATGAAATTAAAGATGCATTAGTGGGCAACCCTGGTGTAAGTGGTATATCAACAGAGCAGCGCAAACGGCTAACAATTGCAGTAGAACTTGTTTCGAACCCTGCAATTATATTCATGGATGAACCTACAACAAGCCTCGATGCCAGAGCAGCTGCAATTGTCATGCGTGTTGTGAAGAATATTGTTAAGACAAACAGAACGGTGGTATGCACCATTCACCAGCCAAGTATTGATGTTTTCGAGGCATTTGATGAGGTAACCCGCTAATTAACCTCACCTTTCAGCAATTGCAGAGGTCCACTAAGGCCAAAGATATCTCTAGGCCTAATAGAACGAATGACACTGATCCTACATAAGATTAAAAAAAAAAAAAATCATCATAACGGGCTTGGTAATTAAAAGAAATCAACTTATACGAAAAGGAAACTTGTTTTTCATGAGAAGGAAAAAAAAAAATCATATAAACCAGGGGATGCTTGCGCCTCAAGACACACTGCCGTTTCACTACGATTAATTGCATGTTGTCGAACTTATTGTCCTTAGAATTTTCACACATGGAAGACATTTTTTATGGCCAATGTACCTAGAGTATATAGATTGTGTGGTGTCACATACCACTAACACGTTTGTATCAAATTACAATATTTGAAGCTGATTCTGATGAAAAACGGTGGACAAGTAATATATTCTGGAGAACTGGGACAGTATTCAAGTAAACTTATTGATTATTTCGAGGTAAGTTTCAAACCAAATCATGTTATATAGTTCAGAAAGTATATTAGAAAAACGGGAAGGAAATTTCAGGTAACATATGACATTTTGTGGCAGGGTTTTCGAGGAATCCCAAAAATCAAAAAAAATTACAACCCAGCAACATGGATGTTAGAAGTCACCAGTCCTTCCTCAGAAGCTCAGCTTGGTTTAGATTTCGCCTGCCTCTACCAAGAGTCCCATCTATTCCAGTAAGCTTTAAGAATATATTGAAACGAGTCAATGATTTTGTTACAGCAAGTGTTGTGCTAACTACTAGGGATGATTTTATTATTTGACTAAAAGAATATAACTGCAAGGGAACAAGTGAGATATTTGTTATTTCTTCGTTATGATGTAGGGAAAATGAAGAGTTAGTAAGGAAGCTGAGAATTCCACCCCAAGGTTCCAGGGAATTACACTTTCCCACACGCTTTTCGCAAAATGGATGGCAACAATATAAAGCATGTCTTTGGAAACAATCATTGTCTCATTGGAGAAGTCCAAAGGATAACTTGGCCCGCTTGGCATTTGCAACCGTGTCTTCCCTGATATGTGGAGCACTTTCTTGGCAGAAAGGACAGCAAATGTAATGCATTCTTACACTTCTAACTACTTCGATGTCAACAGTAGTACATAACAGCTTTTACAATCTAATAGTGTGGTCCTTGTTATGTAGAGATGAAGAACAAGACTTACTCAACATACTGGGATCACTCTACATTTTCATGCAAATCATAGGATCGGGCAACTGCTCATCTGTGCTCCCATCTTTTGCCAAAGAGAGGATCGTTGTGTACAGAGAAAGATTCGCCGGAATGTATTCCTCATTGGCATTCTCATTAGCGCAGGTGGGTAGCTATTAAGAAGTTGATAATAATTAAGACTTAATAGCAAGCACAGAAGTTAACTGCATTCTTTAAAAGTTGCAGATTACTGCAGAAATTCCATACACATTCGTTCAAGCTGCTTTGTTCACGGCAATTACATACCCAGCTGTTAACTTCTACTGGTCGGCTTACAAAGCATTTTGGTGTTTCTACACAATGTTTTGCACATTGCTCTACTACAATTACATGGGCTTGCTGCTTGTTTCGTTGACTCCTACTTTCCAAGTGGCTTCAGTATATTCAAGTTTCTGCTATAACTTGATGAATTTGTTCGCGGGCTATATCATCCCTGGACCGGTAAAACTGACTCATCTTTCTCGAGTCATTACTAATCTAGTTTCTGAGACAAAGATCATCTGGTTTCTGGGAATTTATACCCAGTTAGAAAATTCCTTTCACTGAAATGTATCCATTCCAAGTTTTGTGCAAACTGCTGGAATAATACACTGCAGTGGTGCAATTAACTACTGCATTCCTGACTGTGGCAAACTAATCAAAACAGAATTGTTCTGTTTGACCACTCAATTGTGGAAAGAATAAGTTGCTTTATTCTGACTCAAGTTGCATGCATCTTAATTGCAGAACATGCCAAAATGGTGGATTTGGTTCTATTGGATTTGTCCAGCTTCATGGTCCCTGAGAGGCATTTTCACTTCTCAATATGGAGATATAGGAAAAGAAATTTCAGCATATGGGGAGCGCAAAGCGATGAGTGCCTTCTTGAGAAGTTATTTTGGGTATAATCATGATGATCTAGGGCTAGTAGCGGTTGTTCTTCTAGCTTTTCCTGCTGCCTTTGCTATTACTTTCGCAATTTCTATAGCAAAATTGAATTTCCAAAAGAGATAAAAGAAGCATGTAAGATTCTAACTCTGTCATTGAAGACTCCTATTGTCTATTCTCCTATTGAAGACTCCTATTGTCCATACTCCTCTAAAATTTGGGAAAACAATATTAATACCAGTGAGAAGATTTCTTATATAATGCTCTTAGGTAGCAAGACGGGAAAAATTCTCTTGACAAATAACTTTCACCATAAGTCCGCATAGACTTGTTTACCATGTCCTCTGTCCACGACGTGATCTATAATAATGGACTTTTATCAAAAAAAAAAAAAAGGACTTTTATCCATTTGGAGGACATTGGGAGTAAGATGAATGTGCTGACAAAATATTGCTCGATATGTAAGCTTCAGATACTTTGCCTAATCTTGTTTTACCGAGATCTGTGAGCGTGCAATGACTTTGAAATGACATAAAAATAAATAGGTCCAAATACTGTCTTTGATGGTTTCTTCTCCACTGGTTACAGAATATTGCAGCGGAAGACACAACTGAGTGAACGAGTATGTCGATAACATTACTAACTCTGAAAGCAGTCCAACAGTATAAGTTATACATGGAATGTCGACTTTACAGTCTATAAAATGCATACAAAATAATACACAAAACACAGCCTATCTAATGTTATTGAGTCGGCAGCCCATGGAGCTTTCTCAGCTTGCCCCGTACTCCAATAATTCCCACCTGAAAGGACGGAACACATAAAGAACCTCTGGACAGCTCTTGAATAAGAGAGCCACACAGACGCAAACAGCAGCAATGGCCACCATCGACAGCATTGCAGGCCTGTACAAATGCGCCCTGCTGGCTGTTCCATACGCCAGCTTCTGAGTGCAAAGCTTACAGTTGCGTTGAGTTGGTCTCAATGCAGGACGTGCAATCTCCAAGCTTCTGACCAACCCTTCATTACCGATCTTGTCATTGGCGCTGCAGTCTGAGAGTGTGGTGGGAATGTCAAGCACCACATGCCCCCCTCCTGCTGATCTCTTATTCATTTTCTTCTGTATCAGGTGGATGTACGAGTAGTGCCCCCGCAACCGAGCATAATCTTCAGGTGTAAACCCTGTGCTGTCGCGGGCGTTCTTCCACGCTTCAATCCCCACCTGAATTTCAACACATGCCATATCATTTAATGTATCTAAACATACTTCGAAAAATATAATGTTTCCAAAACATAAATGATTCATTTCAGTAAAAAGCAAGCAGTGATCACAAGTCTAAGAAAAGCACAAGGTATTTCTTTAGTCTTGAAAAAAGTTATAAACACCTAAATCAAGGCCACTAAATCAATGAAGATTTTACCTCCAGACATTAGGTTCAATTGTCCTATGGCCAGTGATGGCTAACTTTACATCGCAAATAAAGCTCTCCAAAAATAATGATGTTGGAAAATGAGATTATAGCTTACAGGTAGGTATTCTTGAATGCCTTAAAGGCCAAGAGGGGGAAAGGTCAAGTCATACCTTGAAAACCTTGTTAACCAAAAAGAAACTATAGTAAAATGACTATAAATCGTATAACACCCAGACAGCAGTTCCTTGTTAAGTTGCCCGTCAGCAGGATTCCTTCATATATAGGTTTGCCAGTGGAAGGTCAAAATAGGTTTCCTTAAATACTTAACAGGCTAACAAAACGATGTAAAGAATTATGGAATTCAAAATATTTTGTTTTCAGTATAGAAAAAACTTGGACAAGAATTACCATTCCAGGGCCATCAGTTAATGCATCCAATACATCTTCTGAACCATCTTTACCAGCTGCAATGTGAAGAGGTGTCAAACCTCCAGGCCCTGTGACATCGGGTCTGAAAAATGTGCTCTCATGGCTTTCCCCGACTAGAGCTTTGTTTTCAAGCACCGATGCATCAGGGGCATATCTCAAAAGGAGCTCGACCAATGGCCTAGAATTCTTCCTCACGGCTCTATGAAGGAGGCTCATTTCTGATAATGCTTGATTAAGAGAAGCATGCTCCCCCATACCAACAATTCCATTAAGCAGAATGTTCAAGAGTTTTTTCACTACAGCACACCATTCATGATCCATGGAGAATTCCATGAGCAATTTGAACCTTCTAAGAGGGAAGAGATCCGTCTTAGGATCCAAGTGGCCCAATCTAGACTTTAGCTGGCTTCTGTGAAGAAGCCAACCCATTTCATGAACGAAGTCCATTGCTTGACTTTTGGCTTCCATTTTTCCTGTTTGCAAAACATCTGGATCTGTTTCAGCAAACTCCAGCACACCCTCAAGCATACGGACCTCAGAACAAACATCTTCCTCCACAATTAAAAAAGGGAAGAAGCTGCTGCTAAAGCCATGATCCTCAACCTGAATAAAAGAAAGAATAAACTGAGATGCACTTCTGGAAGTTCAAGAATTACCATCTTTTCATGATGCACAATAAGAATTGCAAACAGATGCACGTTAAAACAAAACAAGTCGAGGTAAGCTTGCCGTTAAACATGATTCCAGACAAAACCAAGTATGGAAGCCTTAGTATACACTCAAGATACATGACTAATTTAACTCCAACATTAAGTACAACATTTCAAAATAACTGAATCGGACGCCTCACCATAACTTGTTAACTTTCTGCGTCAACAGACATGTGCATACACATGCATAGATTAAAAAAACAGGCACGAAAAGGATGAGTTACAGTTAACAGATCACCCCAAAGGGTGAAACCTCATTATGAGTTTTCACATATCTGAAACTAAAACATCAGAAATACTGGATAAAAACGGGCAGAACCGAAGATTGATGATAAAAAAAAAAAAGGAAGAATCACCTCAATGAACCCCCTTCCATTCACTGTGGGAATGGAACAGGTAAAGCTAACACATTGGAGCTCATTCTGCTCTTTGGAGCTATCAACACCATCCGTCACTTCATCACTATCTTCCTCAACCACATAATTCCCTTCGACTGCACAGAGTAATCTGGAAAAGGCGAAAGATAATAACTGAAAGGCCACTTACTAGATATAAAACAATAAAAGACACCAAAAGCTGAAGAGCATCCAAACATCTATGCACAGTCAGGATCATTATGCCCAAAAAAAGAGACAACAATCACCTTGTGGCAGGCCGAGACAAGTTGATTCCCTTAATTGAAAATTGAACTCTCTCAGATGTAGATATTGCAATTGGTTTGATGCTTAAAATTTTGCTATAATTGCTGCTCCTTAAGGGTAAAGATCTGTCCACAACAACCTGACCTGTATGTATAAAATGCTCAGAACTTAAGTACAATATGTTCTTTCCCAATCATTCTTGCTTATGAACAAATGTTAAATGGCATAGAAAGTTAAATGAACAGACCATTATAAACAAATGCTATTTGATGCTGCACCCTCAGATAGAGCCATCCAGTGTGCCAGAAACTGTCATCTGATACATCCAGAAGCCTGCTCAAGCTTGAGCTGAGATCAGAGCACAGCTAAACAAATGGCAATTGAAACACAAGGTTAGGACATTTTACTAAAAAGATCAAGATATGAAGTAGCAAGAATGTATGTGGCGCTTACTTCTTCCCATGTGGCCTCAGCTTGACGAAGATAGATGGTCAAAATAACACAACCGGGCCGAATGTAGCTCTCAATATCAGTTGGACTATGAGATAGCCAGTCCAGAATCTGGATGCTCAAACATGTTAATAATCATACGTTGAGAGAGAAGAATGCCAAATCATTGTACTGACTAAACAGTTTTAAGTACCTGAGCTCGCAGCACAAGAGGAAAATCATTGGGTTCTTTACCAAAAAGTTTAAAAACAATACGATCTGTGCGGCTCTGAGATGATGGATAAGAAAAGGAAAGTTAAATGACATTGCCATACATGCAATCCAAAAGAAAAAAACAGAATGCTTGATCTTATATGGATAGGGCATATCATTCTAGGCTGAGAAAGCAAGAGAAAATAGTTCTCCTATCAGGACGCAGCGTCCAAGTTAGACACAAAAGAAGAAGAATCGTGTATAAGAGTACTGGGCACAGTCCCAATCTAACAGATCCATAAGCCTTGTTTGAAGGAGAAATGGTTTGGCAGCGTATTATATAATCCAGATAGACAAGGTTTAGGAGCAGTAGCAATATAATCATCCTAATCCAAAAAAGTCACTATTCAGTTTACAATAACTAAGAAATCTTTCAAGGCACTATCCTCAGTACCACTCGTGTGGTTTGAACAACCAAATGACGTGTTCCATCCTAAGAACAGAAACATACCTGAGCATCTCCACTAGAACTAGAAGGTGATTGTGCAGATGCTGAATCCGAATTTCCACTTGTCTGAGGTGGGCTGGACTGATGAGAGTCTTGTTGTATCCATGAAGGGCAATCGATGGAGCTAGTCCCCAAATTTGCAGGCAAAGGTGATCTCTCAACATCCTCTGTTCCATCATCTGAGTCAATATATATGTCATTCAAATCGAAATTGTTTATCTTGGCCTGCCCAGAACTTTCTCGAATGTCTGAATGTGATGGACAGTTGTTTGAAATGATGGGCTTCATAGAAGATGCAGTTTGTGTATTTGCACCATCAGCTTGATGTGCACGTACGACATGCTGCAGCATCCAAGAGACAGGTTCTGTCATATGTTTTCTAGTAAATGCAATGAGGACCTTCACCATGTGAGTGCAAAGTTCATACCTGTGAATTTCCGATTGAAGTGCCATCATTGAGTGCATCTCGAGGTTCCTGCAAGAGCCCCAGGATATTTTTTCCTCCATGTTCAACAGTGTTTCCTGCAAGGCTCCTCAGAAGATGAGATAAGAGGTCCTTATCTGTTGTCTGCTCTGATCTATTGGCTGCAGTATGAAAAGATTCAAATTATTCAACCAAGCATACAATAGCGATTAAAACACAACACTACGGTGCCTAAAACATCCCGGTAGCAATGCACAATATGGAACAGAAATCAGAGCAATAATTGCAATAAACTATTTCACAGTTAATATTAATACTGAAAGCATATAATATCTTACAATGCATGTTTGACAGTATCCTCAAGAGACTAAGCAATAGATAACCACTGGTTTGATCATCATTCAATGAATTCACACTAGTAACAGGATCAGGATTTGTCTTCCTCCTCCTCTTATTATGGCCAGCCAATCGTCTACGACAACTTCTCTTTCCATCATCAAATTCTTGAAGGACGTGAAACCTGTCAAAATTTTGACAATAATTGAATAATTTGATTATTCTGAATAAAAAGCTTAACTTCAAAGCTGTAAAAGGAACCACAAGGAACAATGAGGGAGTAACAAACTATAAGGAGCTGTAAGCTGTGGAAATATTTTCATAATGTGAAATCTCTGCAGTCACATACAAATCAAGCATTCTATGTTGTTTCTAAACATTCCAAATTCACATTGTATCCAATGCTGAAATTACAAATTGAAGGAATTGTACTTACCTACTGCACTGCTGACAGAATCGCTGCATAACATTTCCCACGAGGGCCTTGGTGGCCTTGGAATGCACATCGCAAACCTTATGTCGCCTATGATAGTCCTTTGCATTGCTCAAATCAGCAGCACAGTCCTCCACCTGACAAACCGCACGGCTGGTGCCACCTGCAGTCAACTTGCTCTTCTTTCCAGCATTTCCTTCCCAATTTCCCACCTCCCGCCCATTAACAGGAAAACCGTCTCCGCCAAGCTTTAAACTGAGGCTGCCGACTTCTCCATCATTTGTATTGTCATCATCAATGACAATAACCCTCCTCCTTTTCTCCAGTTCCCTCTTCCCATTTTCAACCCCAAGGTTCACTTCATCGGAGCAGGAAGATGAGCTGTTGGATGAATTCCCAGTCTCCCGAATCCCTGTTCCTGAAGGGAAGAATTGCCTGCCCATAGCACTGGACGGTACTGGATTTAAAGGGCTAGCAATGAAAAGATCACCATCCCATTTCCAATCATTCAAATCCCATTCTACGCTCCTCTTCCCCACTGCCCGCAAATCCATACCATAGAAATGATGAGCTTCACCTCCAAATCTAGCCTCCATGGATCAATCAAACCCAGTACCTCAAAACAACTCCAAATTGAACCAAAAAAAGAAACAGAAAGAACTAATTCCACCGCCACCTAAAAAAGATCAGGAACTCTAAACGCCAGTTTAAAAAAAAAAAAACGTGAGAAATCCAGAATTCACTTAATCAGCCTCGCTTCTTCCCCAAAAGTCCAAGAACAACACACCAACACACCCATGATTCCAATTAAGAGCAACCCACATACCCAGTAACACTTAATCAACTACCTTTCCCACCAAAAAAAACATTTACCCCCCACCACTTAGAAGCTCGCTCTATAGACCTCCTGACCCACTAAAACTAACAAAAAAAAAAAAGAAACAACAACTTAACTTTGCCAACTAGTGATTAGGACATCAACCCTGACAGATCGGGTCGTCACCAGAGAGTTCACGGACTGAGGATACCGATGATGATGACGAGGATGATGATGGTGATGATGATGTTTTTTCTTTCCTCTCTTTATGTTTTTGGTTAGGCTAAGGGGAAAAAAAAATATATGGTTATGGTTTATGGTATGGTATGGTATGGTACACACAAAAATAATATTAATCAACAACAATCTTTAGTACTTTCACCTACAAATGACATTTGATCAAAAAAAAAAAAACCTACAAATGACATGAAAATGTGATGGAGAAAAAAAGTGTGTGTATGTTATGTGCAGTGGTAAGCTAGTCCTTCTCCTCCTCCCCTTCCCCAAAGAACACCCTCAAAAAAAATTAAAAGAAAAAATAATAAAAATAATTATGCAACAGTACACCCCAACATAAAAATGGTGGGCCCACCCCACGCACCGCGTGTCTATCCTCCCACTACACGATAAGGAAAGGCCAAAAAAGATGCCTTCCATCTTTTCTTTTTTATTTTTTGTTTTCCTTTTTCCCATTCTTTTCCTCTCTCTCTCTCTGTGTACTAGAAAGGTGAGTGGGCGATGATCCGCTGTTTCACATATACTTTTTGTTGTTGGTCAGTTTCATTAGATACGTCACTGCCATTGTCGTAAAGTGAACCTTAGCTTCAGGACAGCCCTCATTTTCTCGGGAGGAATCGATCCCCTGGTGTTGGAGGGGTTTACTGTAATAACAGATACAGATGAATTGGTAGTATTCAGTTACTGAGATCAATGTTTGTCTTGTTCTACTTTGTTGTTGGGTAACCCGATTGCGGATCTGGACATAGGATTAACGGACAGCCAGCCTGACAGTTCCTTTGCTTTTACGAGTAATTAATAAGCCAACCGATTTAGTAGATCAGTTTTGCTTTTCTTTTTCAATTATTTCTTCTTGTACCTCTTATTGCAATATGTGTTAAATGTTTTTGATTCATAAGATACATTCGGCAGTAGATATAAATGTTTAAAATTATATTATCTACTCTAATTAATCACCATAATTTATTGGCAGCTAAAAACGTCGAAATTATAAAAAATATCTGCATAGTTATTTTCTTTGAAATTAATAGGCTAGCGACTAGCATGTTCATGTGAAAAGCACGATCAAGAAGAGGATGATTGCGAGTGAAAACACTGAATTAAACCACCACTGAGATACATCATTATATTGCTTTTATGTGCAATTATTCCCCTGAAAATGATAAAAATCATTTTGGTACGAGAATGAGAGTGGTGCGTGCTTTACGTACTAAATTGTGCACCTAAAGTTGTAGGCCCATTTTCACTAATAGAGGTTTTACTATGGTCTCCCATTGGACCCTTGTAGTTGACGTCTAAGCGATTTTCCACCATTTACAGTCCAAGACGCAACCGTGTGAGGACAGTAACTAATAGGGTCCATAATAATTCTGAAAAGGCCAAATTGTTCATATTTTGATACATAAACATCCACATATGGGTTGAAAAGATTCCAACTCCCAAGTGAAAAACAACCGAGAGAATAAGCCATCAATCTTGACTAAATCTATCCATTTCGAATATAATAAAATTTACCGAACAAAATCAGTTGACTTGGTCCAACTGATAAGCGATTTGATTTTGCTTAAACAAGGTTTCGGATTCGAATTTTTGTGTACACATCATTGAGAATTTACCTACCAAAACCAAATACCTGACCTGAATCAAATTCGGATGAGTCGGGCCAAAACTCTGATTACCGGGGAAAAAGAAAAAAAAATTACGGAACAAAAGGGAGTAGAAGTTTCCCACACAATTCGGGTGTAATAGAAACATATTCCTACCTTTTTTGTGGTTAAAAATAACAGAATCCTATTAGGAATACCGGATTCAGTGCACCTGTAGCCCCAATAATGGGGGTTTAATAAACCAAACAAACGTTGTCGGATCATCCATCACTTTTAATGCTTTGTTTGACTCTTGACCAATTTCGTAGGTGAGTCGGTCCATAATCCATATAAAGAAGAGGTCGTACTCCAATGAGTCCACAAGAAGTCCCCGCAACGGGTCAAGTATTACCCGGATCCACCAAGCCATGGGCCACACACGGTTTTAGGTGGGACACGCGTCAACAAAAGCAACGTTAAGCCTTTACTGCTTTTTGTTTCTCTCTCTCTCCCTCTCCCAAAAAAGAAAATGAAACAAGACATGTTAATGATCACATGTATCATACTTGCAAACCGCCTAGTTAAGCGCTTCGTGGACCACAGGAATTCTTCCATTTTGTCTGGCATGTTGTAGTTTTTAAGAAAGAAAAATATCAGGAAACTTGAAAGAGAGAGGAATAACTCTAAATAGTAGTAATGTACAGTAGTAATACATTACTACTACTTATATTCTTACAAAACAAAAAGTGTAAAATACGATTCCATCAATTAATGTTCCCCTTTTATTTTATTTTTTTTCGAAAGTTAAATATCATTAATTATAATATAAAATACACTTGGATAGATACTAGAGTTGGTAACTCTAGGATTCCAAGAAAATTATAAATACTCAAATAAGAAGAACATAACACAGTGAATATATAGGAGAGACTAAACAATCTAACAAACCGAAGTAAATACTGATACCGGTCTTCCGTAGAGCTAATCTGCAAGGACTTAGAAGATTTGAGTGTGGCCCAAAAAGCCACGGGTTGTCGGGGAAGTTCCCTTTTATTGCTGCTATATTGGACACAAACACTTGATGTGTTAATTGTTCGGATATAAGATAAAGTTCATTAACTATTAATAAAATAAAGGCTGTGTGCCATCCCTTTCAAGTTTCAACCAATAAAAAAAAAGTCCATTAATTACCAAAAAAAAGTCCATTAATTAAACTCCACGGTTATCGTCAAACTATCAATATATTCCTCCTATATGCATTTGAAACTTTTTCATGCATAAAGGATAAAAATATCACAATTAGCTTTTTTAAAAAAATTGTCATAATAAGCTTTTGTAGATTACATATCTTATGAATATTATTGAGGAAATAAATTAGTACAACTATATAAATGTATAATATGAAATATTACGTTTGATTAATTTTACACGTAAAACTTGTTTTCTTTTTTCTTCACGCCTCTAATTCAGCTATAGATTGAGCCGAGAGTTTTTAGATGCTCTGCTTAACTAAGTATTAGTGCAGTATAACCTGGGTAACTTATAATGTGTAAGTTACGTATTTTGTTACTTACTTGTTAAACATCAAATTTTTTACTTACGAGGGAATATGTGAGCATTATTAACGTACGTAACCAAGTTTTTATTCATTGTGGCGTTCATCATAATTTCTTTCTCCTTTGTTCGAGTTTGAGTTGGCCATTACACTAAAAACTCCTTTCCATAACATCTAATAGCCGACACTGCCAGTAATTGCCAAATAGGATTCTCTAGGGTGTAACACCAGTCGAAGCTATAACATCTGTCATGCCCCTTGATTTCACCACCATTTCAGAGATTTTAATCACATCTAACTCTTTAAAATTGAAGCTGTCCCGGACAATTTTAGCAGGCTCAAAAGCTGTTGGATTTTTGTGCCTAGGTCTTTCTGGGTCACGTGATTATTTCAATTGGAAGGATCATTCTGTTGGGATTCAGGGCTTGATTAAGTGAACTGCTTTTGATCAAAGGTAATGAATAATTTAATGGGATGATTGGCACTTTTTGATGTTCTTTTTATTTCTTCTCTCCACTCCCTAATATTCTACCTATGTTGGGTCTTGGCTTGGGTTATGGGTTGGTAGTGGGCACATGATCGAGGCCCACGAATCCGTCCAATTGGCGCAGATCTTCCCCCATTACCCCGATTGTTCTTATTTCATTACATCCTTAACCACTCACATGTCATGAAGACATGAACCCACACACCCAACCGATCGCATAGATTCCCTACCGCCAATGTTCAAGCTTTCTGGGCAGTTTGCCAAATAAACGGCAAAAGCTTTATAATTTGGATACTAACATTACTACGCTGATGCCAGTTGATAACTGTGAGCTAGTAGAATTTCAAGAAAAAATTCTTGATACTTTTTTTTTAATTAAGGTGTCAGTATGTACACAGTTCAATACGGTTGATGTTCAAAAACTTATGCAATAATGGTACTATTATTTATCCTTGTGATATTTATGTACCTGTGCGGCAACTAGATACCTTCCAACCTGACAACATCCTTTACAAAATTATTTCCGGCTTATTGTATTTGGTTTTTTAGGTTTGGGCTTGAAAATTTTTATACCGGAGGGACAATATGATTGCAAAGAACATGTGTGTCCAAGGATGTATAATTGCAATCATAATATTGCACAATGATCTAGCTTAGATATTGTCCCGAATGAAATTATTAGCACATTTTGGTCTATCGTCCGGCCATGTGATGGTTAGATGTTTGGGACAAATTGATGGGCAGATATTGTTTTTGGACAAACATGCAGTTCTGTTCGAAAAAGTCGTTTCCAACTCTCTCTTTTTCTTTTTCTTGTTCTTTTCTTATGCAGCAATGCATCGTTATCATATGTTTTCAGTTCAGTTAAGTCATTCGTTTCACTTAACCCATTCATATAAAATGTTATAGTCAGCAGCCCAACACGGAGAAAGGGTCACGTTGACTGAAGCTTACTTTAGTATTGGGCCGGTGCATCTTCCTAGCAGTCCCATGGGATGGGTGCGTCTTTCCTAGTAGTTTACAAGTGTGAAAATGGAAAATAATAATAGTACTACATGGGACTTGATTGAAACAGTATGAATATATTTTTGCATTTAAAAATAGTATGTATCAATTATTTGTGCCGCGTGTTTTCTATCCAAGGAAAGAAATCACGTCTAATTTGGTACAAAGAGAGTTTGGTGACAAGACCAACTTGCCAAGTATAAGAATATTAACAAAGGAAAATTTCTTCACTAAATTGTTTTGTTAACATGTATGATATATATTGGAGTTTTTTTTTTTAAATAACAATGATAATAGTAAAGGTGCTATGATTGTTTGGACTTCCATTTTCATATAAATGATTGGATATATTGTACGCGACATAATAGAATAATGGCCATAGTCAAATTCACCAATATTTGATATCCGATTAGGCTCTTTTGTATTCAGCTTTTCTGTTCTTTTTTTTTTCTTGTGACAGCCTTTGGAAAATAAAATAAATTACATGCTCTATAACTAACTAAAAAACTTTGCCCAGGCCAAAATTTAGGTGATTTAAATATTTCCTTGTAAGTGATTTTTCACACGAGTTAATTTAAAAGTCTTTTTGAACTAAAGAACAACTTGGTATATGATGCCAACAAGATAGCAATTGCTTTATCGCTGGAAAGAACATCTTTCAGACAATTACACATTGTTTGTTCCATTATAAGTTTGGAGAATCACTGCAACTCTAAAACTACACAGTAATGCAGAGGAAAATTAAAATTTTTCACCAAATTGATACTTACATCAATATCTTTTGAAAACAAACACAAAACCCCAACCACAGGGATAATGACAAAGTTTAGAAGGATACTCACAATCACTCAATCAGTGTATCCTAACATTTATTAATATCTTCCCATTAGTTGCCAGTCTGTGATTCTCAAGACTCAACAATCACAAAAGTACACTTACAAGGAAAAAAAAAAAAATCACAACACAAAGCACAACTATACAATCACAAATGGCAATTACTAATTTAAGAGGAAAAAAGCCACCGAAAATAAGGCAATCAAGAATTAAGACAAAAACAAATGTCGCTGGCCAACATGTTATCGCCACGTGGCCCAATCTGTCAGCACGAAAAAAGGTCTCCTTCCTTTCCTCGATGTTCTTTTTCACTTTTTCGCGGTAAAGGCCCCGCAGTAAGAAATTTTTTAAAATAATATCCCCAGTAAAGTCAAAATTGGACTTGGACAAGAGAGAAAAAAAGAAACAGTGAAGTCAATTATAGCTAGCTCCACTCCACCCACCAAAACAGAAGGGATAATTATTTTTCCTTTCTTAAACAAGAGAGAAAAACGAAAAATCTGCGCCATTAATTGCTTGGGATTAATTTCAATTAACGCAAAATCAAATCTCTCCCCTAAACCAAAGTCGCTAAAAGTCAATAACACACAAAACTCCAGTTTTAGACCGGCCCCTCCCCTTCATCATCACTCCTCCCTCACGCCTTATCCTGCGCACCCCTTGCCGGCTTCTTTTCTTTTCCAAGTTCTCAGATCAACCGTACAGTCCAACAACCACCGGAGACACACCTCACCTCACTCACTCACTCTCTGTGGTGTGATCAAGCAGAACTCTCTCTCCGGTTCTATGTATGGATCGATCTCTTATACGCTTTATCTACGTTTCCATTTCTTTTTTTAATAATGTTTAGTTTAAGTGGATGTGTGCATGCAATCAGCTTGAGTGATATCGGTTTAGAGTATTTTAATGGTTGAATTGCGTTTGGAATTTAAATGTAACGGAAGATTTTTGAGATGTAACCGCCTAACTGACTCATTTGTGTGTCTTGCTTACCAACTATCTTGTGTGTGATTTTTACCAGTGTTAGTTTTAGATATTGTATGTGTGATATTCTGTTCAATTTTATGTTAGTTGTGGTGTTTCTTAAGTTTTGGATTAAGAGATCCTATGTTCAGATCATAACTCTTCTCTTCATGTTGTTCTTATGTCTGGTTATAATCTGCATTAGGTTGATGAAGTTTGGTTGTCTTAATTTTTCCATGTGGAGGAAATTGGAGGATGGGGTTGGGTTGTTTGTGTTTGACAGTGGAATTGGTTGCTAAAAGTGGACGGGAATTGCAATTGTTTTTAAGTGGTTATGTTGTTTGATGCTAGACACTAAATAGAGCCTATGTTACTGAGAATTATTGGCTTATTGTGTTTTTTGGGTCCAGTACTAAAGGTGTGAGAGCATCAATGTTATGGGCATTGTAGCTAATATTCATGCTCAGCTGACGAACATCTGGCCGACATGTCTATGCCAGAATGACATTGATTGGCATGTGAAAATTGCTTAATTTTATTTGCTTTGTTGCTCTTCTTCTTCTTTTCTCAACTGCCTTCTTTTTGTGTTTTGGTTAATCCTGCACCAAGTTGATATGTAAGGCTGAATGAATTTTGATGTAGACGGGAATTGTTGAAAACTTGAATCATGAGCTGCTTCAGCTGCTGTGAAGAAGATGAATACAATAAAGGTGCTGAAAGTGGAGGCCAACACCCTGTCAAAAGTTCTGCTGGTAATTCTGCTGCTAGCTACAGCAAGTTCTGTATATGGAGTAATAAAAGATTATGTACTTGTTAAAATTGTTAAAATTGTTAAATGTACTTTCACCAGTTTTGTGTTATTCAGCTGCTGAATTCATAAATTAATTACTTATGTGTTTGTTCTGTTAACTTTTCAATGTCTTGAGCGTTTGTTATTTATATTTGTGATTCTGGACCATGATCTCAGTTGAACATCACCTGCAGGAAATATAGGTGGTTATCATGCATCAGAAGCAGCACCTAAAGGCAGTGTTCAGGCTGTTAAAGTCCAGCCAATTGAAGTTCCTGCAATATCAGCAGATGAATTGAAGGAAGTCACTGATAACTTTGGGACAAATTCTCTAATTGGAGAGGGGTCATATGGAAGAGTGTATTATGGAGTCCTTAAATCTGGGCAAACTGCTGCCATAAAGAAATTGGATGCCAGCAAACAGCCTGATGATGAATTCTTAGCTCAGGTTTGATTGAAGGCTGAGATCGTTGCATTCAGTTTTTTGGATTTCTTTACACATTTTCAGATTTACATGTGAAATTACATGATGTGACAGGTTTCTATGGTATCACGGCTGAAGCATGAGAATTTTGTACAGTTGCTTGGGTATTGTGTTGATGGAAGTTCACGGGTACTTGCCTATGAATATGCATCCAATGGATCTCTCCACGATATTCTTCATGGTATTCTTGAATAATTCTTTATTCATCTAAATATAGAGATGAAAAGAACTGTCATTTTGTCTACCTACTCTGTGTATTGTTTGATGTTATATTTGATCTGTTCATTCCAGAGACTGGGAAGTGGTAAATGGTTATCAGTGCTTAACATTAATTACCAGTTGTAATGCCCTTTGTTTCCCGTGCTGCATGAGTATTTGTATTCCTTGAGCTCAGAGCTGTCATTTTTATCATTGTACAACAGTTTTTGCTAGATAGTTGCGAGCACTTTCGATGAAACTGTTCTTAAAATATGTTTATCTGATGTGTTAATTATCAATGTATTGGTAATGCAGGCAGGAAAGGTGTCAAAGGAGCACAGCCAGGTCCTGTGCTCACATGGTCACAGCGTGTAAAAATTGCTGTTGGGGCTGCCAAAGGACTTGAATACTTGCACGAAAAAGCTGATCCTCACATTATTCATCGTGACATTAAGTCCAGTAATGTTCTGATTTTTGATGATGATGTTGCAAAGATTGCAGACTTTGACTTGTCAAATCAAGCTCCTGATATGGCTGCTCGTCTTCATTCCACTCGTGTACTGGGAACTTTTGGTTATCATGCTCCTGAGTAAGTCATTGTCGGATTCTATGTTGCTTTATGTCTAACTCTAATTCACTATTTCAAATTGCATTTAAATTTAACTGTGATGCGGTTCTCAGTAAACCAATAGACTCAATTACTCACAAAATCAACTATTTGGTATTTATATTTGTTTTTTCTATTAAATCTCTTCAAACTTGAGTCATTTTCCATTGAATGCCTAGAACTTTTATAGAAGAAAATGGAAATTGTCTTTTGCCGTGATTGTTTTGATGGAAAGCTTGTAAATTATCATTTCGGTTTTGCTTCCTTTTCCTCTTAGCTAGCAATCTTCACAAAATTTCAATAGAGGTTATTCCTTTTTGAAATTTTTGATGTAGTAGTGTATGCCTTAAGCCCGATGTTGGCCTTTTGTGTTTGACAGATATGCAATGACGGGGCAGCTGAATGCTAAGAGTGATGTGTACAGTTTTGGAGTTGTCCTGCTTGAGCTCCTGACTGGAAGAAAGCCTGTTGATCACACCCTACCCCGTGGGCAACAGAGTCTTGTGACATGGGTAATTCTTACTATTGATTTGTTTTGAAGTTTGGGAACCCTATATATCTTTTTCTCGTCCTCTTTGCATTCTGACTAATCTTTGAGGTTTTGAATGTGTTAGGCTACGCCAAAACTTAGCGAGGACAAGGTCAAGCAATGTGTTGATGGCAGACTACAAGGAGAATACCCTCCTAAGGCTGTTGCAAAGGTAATCATTCTGCTTTATGATTTTTTTTTTATGCTCAGGAAATTACAACAAAAAGATTTCATTGATCACGTAAGAGAGTTGAACTGACATTGTTATTTCTATGGCTCTAATGGACGGTTACATGAACAATTGTATACTGAATTGCTATGGGGCCATGTGGTTTCTCTCGCCTCTACAAGGCAGAAATCATGACTTTCTTTGATATGGCGTGTGTTTTTTATTCAATATACTTCAAACAACTTTAATCCCTTCAATTCTGATACAGCTGGCGGCTGTTGCGGCTCTTTGTGTGCAATACGAAGCTGATTTCCGGCCGAACATGAGCATTGTAGTGAAAGCCCTTCAGCCACTGTTAAATGCACGACCCGGACCTGCTGGTGAATCGCCTAGCATTTGAGTCTTATATTTCGAGCTCAGCTTGTATTGCCTGGCCAGGCCTGCATATGGTCAAGCAAATCATGCAGAATATGTCAAAAGTGTCGTCACATATAATGCTTGTAGTTATTTGTACACCCATATTGCTTCTCTGATTCGTTTATGCTATGGTTTCTCTTTTTTGGGTTTTAGTCTTATTTTTTTTCTTCTTAATTTTACTTCGGCCTCAGAAGTTGTGTATTTATACCTAAACATTCTTCTATCTATTAATCCGAGAGGTGAAAAAAAGGCGAAATCTCCTTCAGCTACTGGTGTTCTTCGTGGTATTTTATACGTTACTCAATACTTCTGCAGGGCTTTGGTCTTTCTTTTTGGGGTAAGAAGCGGGAAGTTTTCCTCTTCCTCTTCTCCAGTCCTAGTGTTCGACTTTACTGCTGCTTATGTTGTCATAAATCCTGTAAATTAAATATGATCGTATGCATTCATCTCAATCGTTAATAAGTATAAAATATTTTACAATCCGTAAATACAAATACCAAATAATTGTCAATAACATGAATAGGCAAGTGCTTTTTGATAGTCGACAAAGATCCCAAGGTTAGAAATGGACCAACCTAATGCATCCATAGTTGCACCAAAGAAGTTAACCAACATTGCATGTTCCCATTTTCCTTAAGTAAATGAACTGAGGATTTGAGGAGACTGGGGGATACTCCCATTTTTTCTAAACCCTAACCCTTATATCCATAAATACTAACCTCATCCCTGAAATTTTAATTCCTAAAAAGTTTTAAATAACGAAAGATTAAGAGCATTACGGGCCCGATCCTGCTGCAGTGTGGATTTTAAAACCGCCAGCCCACTCAACAACAGTCGTTGAGTCAACAGAAATGCATGATAAGACTGTAAAATCCATAACAAGACTGTAAAATCCACTGGAGCCACTTCTGTCTTTTTCTTTCACAAGAAAACCAAGAAAGAAAAGAGGGGGCCAAAACTGAGAAGGATCAAAATCAAAGACAAGAAAGAAACAAACCCGAACACTATAACCGCCCCCGTACACGGCGCGCCATGAGTGGAGATGCGAGCGGAGGGTCGGCGAAGTCCACCGGGGGCGTCGCGGCGGCGGAGGCGCAGTACGTGGCGGCGAGGACGTCGGTGTGGTGGGACATCGAGAACTGCCAGGTGCCCAAAGGGAGCGATCCCCATGCCATCGCGCAGAACATAAGCTCCGCCCTCGTTAAGCTCAACTACTGCGGGCCTGTCTCCATCTCCGCCTACGGCGACACCATCCGCATCCCTTCCTCCGTCCAACAGGCGCTGTCAAGCACCGGCATCTCCCTCAACCACGTCCCCGCCGGTACTTTATCGCTTTAATTTTGCATTTCCCCTCCCTTGCTTTTCTCTTCCTCTCCTTTGGTCTTTCATTTCTAGGGTTTTCAATTTTTTTTTCCTTCGTGTGGGCATCTAGGTTTAGAGGGATTGGCGATAAGTCTTTTTTTATATCTTTATATATGATCTTGTCCGTTGTGTGGATCTTGATTGATTTATACCTGAAGGGGTAATGATGAGCAGGCGTTAAAGATGCCAGCGACAAGAAAATCCTGGTGGACATGCTATTTTGGGCAGTGGATAATCCGGCCCCTGCCAATATCTTGCTTATTTCCGGCGATCGAGATTTCTCTAATGCTCTTCATCAACTTCGCATGAGGAGATATAACATCCTCTTGGCTCAGCCGCTGAAAGCCTCTGCTCCGCTGGTGGCCGCCGCAAAAAGTGTGTGGCTGTGGACTAGCCTTTCTGCTGGAGGACCGCCGCTTACAAGTGGTGAATCATCACAAATGGCTACCGTTAATAATGCATTTAATCCTGCAACCCCGCAAGGAGGATTCTCTGCACCTTTTCAATTTAGCCAACCTCCGGGTCTTCATCCCGATTCCATTTCTTCTGGAAATGCCAGTGCGTTTATGGACGGAAGAGTTGGTGACTATAAGTCTAAAGAGAAATATATTCGTAATGCCCCAGGCAGGCATAACATATCAAGAGCGTCTAGCGTCCCTGTTACAAGTCAAGTAACTAAGAGAAATGACTACTCTTATATGCCCGAACACTTACAAGAGGAGGTTAAGAAAGCCCCACTTGCTGCCCCACATGAGTATTATGGACGCATCGACCCTGCTGTCTCTGGAAACAATTTCTTTCCAGGTAATTCTGATCCTCTGGGGAGTAATGCCGGTAATCTTGTGGGCTCATCTCAGAATCATCCGATCCACCCTTCAAGATTTCCGTCGCAACAACATACTTATGAACCAAATGTGGCTTCTCATCATAGTCATGGTTATCATCCAAATCATCCCAGGCCTGATGGCTTTGGATTCCCATCTGTCCCGCCAAATAATGTGCTTGATATGGCTAAGCTAAGCATGTCTGAGAGCCCTAGTTTTACTCAGAGTCGTCCTACTATATATCGACAATCTGTAGAAGTGCCCAAGAGCAGCTCATTTGAGACTTCAGGTCCTGCTGGCTATAATCCGCAGCAAAAAGGTCACGTCAAGCATGCTGGTCGGGCTTATAATCGATATGCTCGTGGTCCTGAAGTGCCAGCTCCTACATCGCTTCCGATGATTGCCAGTGTCACTCCTGTAAATGGTTCATGGGGAACTCAAGGAAGCCCACAGCCTTCAGAATATGTACAAAGCCTTATTGATGCTATCTTGCATGCCTTAAACACCCTGAAAACGGAAAAAATTACACCTACTGAAGCAAATCTAACTGACTGCATCCGGTTCGGAGACCCAAAATACCGTAATACTGATGTACAGAAGGCTTTGGCTAGTGCTATTGAGCATAACATGGTAATGAAACAAAACCTAGGTGCATTACAGTTGTATGTTTGTAAAAATGAAAGGCTCTGGAAATGTGTGAATCCTATTGGTGGTAATCCTAACCAGTACCCAAAAGCAACATGGGATAGAATAGAAAAGTTCCTAAGCTCTTCAGCTGGGAGAGCAGCTATAGTGGAATCTCATTGCAGGTAGAGTTGTTTTTTTCTCTTAAAAAAGTAAGAAGAAACAAAAAAATCTATGGCTTTCTTGGATCTTTCAAATTCTGACAACAGACTTTCTGCCCTTTCTCACCAACTGTGCAGATATGAAGCAGCTATAATTCTGAAAAATGCATGTTTGGAAGATTATGCTCTAGGAGAAGTACTACAGATCTTGAATATCATTATTTCTACTAAGAAATGGATTACTCATCATCAATCAGGATGGAGGCCAATTGTTATTACTCTTCAGGAGACAGCAAGCGAGGATGGTGCTGGGATTGGTGCTTGATCTAAGAACATCAGTGCTGTATAAGGAAAAATGGTCTTAAAATGGACACTGATGCTGAGTGTAGTTTCAGGATGAAGCTGGGTGGGTTTATATGGGAATGAAAGTAGAGAGAATTACAATTAGGTGGGCATGGGCAAGGGTCCGCATCTGGGAACTTCCGTAAACAACAGGTATCATGATAAAGTAAGTACCAAGTAGATGTAGGTTTTCTTATCTTTCTATTTTGCTGGTTGTTCTACTGGGTGTCTGGAGGCAGAAGGATGATTTACGACAGTATCCTTGGATTACAATTTACTTGATTTTCCCAGTAGAAGATTCACAGTTGGAAGTTTTCAACTGGTGGTGTAAACGTAGAGTGTGGGTTTCTTTTGCCCTTACTAATAAACTCTTAGCCTTAAGATGTGCTGGCGTTGGCAAGATCTTACTCAGAAAGCTCTTTTATGAAGATAAGTGAGCCTGCGCATATGGTCCTGGAAGGATGTCCTCAAAAGATAATGTGTATAAATTGTAGATGAGGTTTTTGTTGGTTGAGGGGCTAGGTTATGGTGAAAATAGATGAAGCAAGGAGATGAGGAAAAACAATTAGAGGACAAAGTGACTGTGTAAGATGGTAATGAAGCTTTTGAAGCGTTTTTGGGATGTGTAACCTGGAGGTGGCTATTTCTTCCAGTATTAGGCCTCGGTTATCCAGATAATGGAAGCTAAGGCGATTCAAAACTTATGTAATCTGGTATTGGTTTGCTGTTAGCATATATGTACTTTGGAATTGGTTGGATATTGTTGTTGGGTTCGAATATTGATCTTGTCCACAATTACTGTTATAAGTTTAGTAAAGCAAAGCATGCTTTCCATGTTTCTTCCCTTCATATTCAGCTCTTTTATGTTTCTTTTTACCTTGATGGCAGAGACTTGGCAAGTCTAATTTGGCCTTGCCGTAACAACCGAGAGTATGTTTTATTCAATGCTTAATCTGTTTTATCAGTTTAATTTATTTACAAGTGAATGCACGCATACGCATACTTCCTGACCAGGGGGAACAGTTACGGCTTAAGAGTTTCTATTCGCTTTAAACCTATGTGCTTGTGAGACTGTATAATTGACTGCTCTGCTCCCAATTGAACTGCAGAGGGGAGATTCCGCTTCAGGACAGTTGACCGTCCTAGACAATTTTCATTTTAGTCAAACCATTATAGATTAGATTATGACAGAAGGGTTAGGCATCGCCAATTTTTCCCAACTTTACATGAACGAATGTCAGTTCATCTGTCCATAAAATGAGAAAGGAACATAACTTCACCAACATCTTATTGCCTTTGGAGAGATGAGCACAGGAATGGAAAACAAAGATAAATCAGAGGGCACATCTGCGTCATTGAAAGTTTTTTGTGTGGGATTCCAATACGTATCAAGACCAGCGGTTTTAACTGTATCAATTTGAAGCAATTTGCAGCGAGATCTTAGCTCTTTTATGGCTGATATCCCTCGAGAAGAAGCTTGCACAAGGTAGCATAATGCTTTTTTTTTTTTTGGTCGAAAGGTAGCATAAGGCTAGCAACACGCCATGACAACAATCTGATGACGAAATTAACTAAACTTTCTAGATAGTTTCCTATAGACTGTCAAATCTAAGGAAGAAAGGGATTGTGTGAAGGATTTGCCTCTTTCTGCTTTCTGTAAGCCCTGAGAAGCAAAAATAATAAGAGGGATAGCTGTTTATAGAATTCATAATCGTTAATAAGAAAATGGATCAAGTCACAACAGATAGAACAATATTTTGGCTTGGCAATGCTAAATCACCTGGCAGCGTTCAATCCGCCAAGCCCCAATGTTCCCAAAATAATAAGGGCGAAAGGGATGCGAATCAAAGCGGGATTACTTCTTGCTCCTGACTTTCTAGGAACTCCATACCTCACAACTCGAGAATATGTAGCTAATCAAGAAAGATAAACAGAGACATTCAGATAGAAAGGAAGAAATAACAAGAAAAAATGGCAATATAGATGAACTTGGAAGCAAATTTACCTGAAGCTGAATCTTCAAATCTTCCACCTGCGATGGCCATACAGAAAATATTTAACAGCAAATCAGCTGAGCTTCATTGGTTACAAAATCCTTAGCCTTTCACTATTTTCTAGAGAGTGTGATAATTAATTGTAGCTTGGTTTGCAAACTCATCCAAATTGATACATTTCCAATTAGACAACCAGCGACTGAACAAACCCAAACAGCAAACCAAAGTGCACTTTGGGTTTTGAAGGTGAATGGAAAGGTACTAGGGTGGGTTACAAAATTAATAGACCTAGTCATAACGAAGCATCCAAACTCCTTACTTCAGATGAGTTTTCTCAGGCATTGATTTATAACAAAAATAGTAGCCAAAGATCAGATGTCAAAACAGTTAGCCACACAGCCAAACAAGCTCTCAACAGAATAGGATAGTCCACAAAACACATCAAATGCAAAAAGGAAAGCAAACGAATCACCCATTCAGCATGAAGAAAATAGGGGTATTGGCTCTAGCAATACCCCTATTAGCAGGAAAACAAGATAATAATCAACACAGGAAAAGGACAAGCCAGAAATATACATACAGGAACAATACGAATAACAATTTTCAAACACTGCACACTAAAATGCAAGTTAAGGGCTTTGATAAGATTTCAAATAATTTTTCTCATATATGTTATCTCAGAATGTCTCTGCTTACTCCACACGTGATGAGCCCTATTAATCAACTAATCCGTCAATTCATCATCAAGAAAATCAAGACCATCGTCATCAGTGGTAACTCCTCCAATAGGAGGATTAACTTCCAAAGGTTCAACCACACCAGCCAATGTCACCATCTCTGCAGGTCCTTTTTCGTGATGTTCGCTCTCATCCAACTCATCTTCATAGAATTGCTCCATTTCACTATGAAGGATCTCCTACGAGAAAAAAAAGATTCAAATGTAATGTTTGGCTGCTCAACAAAGAACCAAGGAATAGCCAACATAAATATCTCTAGAAAACATTCATGTACCTCGTCTTCTTGCATGGCTTGTTTCTCTGCCTCTACAAGCCAGTCATCAAGAGTGGTTTCCATCACAAAACCGTCCAAGAAGTTCAAATCTGCAGGCCCTCTTCCTAGCTGGCGTTCTCGAAGACGCATATTGTAGTGAACATAGGTAAGCTCATTCCATCTCTTCCGAGAAAGAGAGTTATGCTTTTTGTTGTGAACTTGATCATATGGACTCCAACTATGTTCACATCCAAAAGATAAGCATGTCTGACTCAGTATGCGCACTGCAATTCGTTGAAGCTCTAAGCAACTTATCCCATGTTGTTGCCACCATGCAGCTGGTAACACTGAACATTATTACCTCTTGATTCAGGATGGAAAATCATTATAACGACATGAGTAGCTGCCAAGTTAAATTGCACAGCACCTAGGCTGAAATACCTGGATCTAGCTCCATTCTAGTGTTTATAGCCAAATCAGTTCCAAAATCAGCTTTAGCAGAGACAAAATCAGGGATCTGGTAGGGGTCACATTGGACATTCAACAAAGATTAGAATGCATCCAATCAAGGAGTGAAAATGAAATGACATCATTTAGTTGAAATCAATTGACAATATCTCGAGATATCAATGAGGGGAAATATCCTAAAAGTGCCCTGGCCTTCTACATAAGAAAACACTAGCACAACCATAAAAAAAAAAGAAGACAAAAAGAAAATCACCTGCATGGAAGCAGAAATTCTTTTCCCATTGTCAGCTTCCAGTCGAACAATACATTCATTTAGACCACGAATTACCTCAGGACTCTAAAAAAAGAAACATGTGTATATTAAGAAGGAAATGAGAACTTAAAGCCGAGCAAGATACAGCTAAGGTTTATCATACCATCATGAAATCGGACTTATAACGATATGCTGGATTAAGGAAGTATGCAGCCACATAAAGAGGATGATGGAATAATAAATTCCAGTGATTATCTATCACACCCCAGAAAGGTCCAAACTTTCGTGCATCATCCCCATGGATGGCCTTAATTGCAAGCTTGGCTTTACACATGTCACTATAGATAAATGGCATAGGTCGACGTTCATCATCATCCAACTTCTGAAGAACAAGTGCAACAGGTTCTAAAGATTTTCTCACATGCTGCATCTTCTTCCAGAATGTGGCATTTAAGACTATTTTTTCAACTTCTTTACCTTCGTCAGATTTCTTAGACCGGGAAGAGACCCATTTGTTTGATTGGAACATTCTCTTAAGACCGGTCCTTTGGTCTAATAAACTTTGCAGGGTGAAGAATGTAGTGACAAATTTTGTATTAGCAGGCTTGAGAAGTTCTTGTCCATCTGTGAATTCCTTCTTCATAAAACTCAACAGCCACGTATTATTATAGATAAACCTTGTAATTCTTTTTGCCTTATCTACGCATTCTCCAACACACTTTACATTTAGAAAATCATCCAGCATCTGATCAATGCAATGCATGGCACATGGAGTCCAAAACAAATTTCTCCTTTTCTCTTCAAGCATCTTTCCAGCAGTCTTAAAACTGGCAGTGTTCTTAGTGATTACCTGTGATGGGAGCAAGGGGACAAACACATATCAGACCACAAACCGAAGGTTTACTGAAAGGGTGCACCACAGAAGTGGAAGACAGAAATGAAAATTACTCTGATAATCTAGTTACCTGAACAACATTTTCCTCACCGATCTCTTCCACCACTTTGTCCAAGGCCTTAAAAAGGTTTGCCGCATCTTCTATGATCTCCGTAGCATCAAGAGATGAAACAAAATACACACCTCGAGGACAGAAGACCAGAAAGTTAATTAATGCCCTACCATGGACATTGTTCCAACTATCAGCCATGACAGAACAACCAGTAATTGCCCAAGATGCCTTAAATTCATCCAAATAGTCTCTCATATTGGTGATTTCCTCCTGAAGAAATCGGCCTGATATCAGTCGGCTTGAAGGGCCTTGAAGACCTGGCCCATACTGGCCAACCAACTCCAGCATTCTGTGGAAATATGGGGAATTTGCTGCAATTGAAGGGATTCCAGCATGATAAAAGAACTTGCAGATAGCAGATATCACTTCCTTTCGTGCTTTCTTCTCCAAGCCAATCTTTGTTTTCACTTGCTTGTGGTGCGGCGGTGTTTGGCTTTTAATTGAATTAAGAAACACAGAATCCAATCTTGATCTTTTTAGCAGTGGTTCAGCACCGCTACTGCTACAGCCAGGGGACCTGCCTTTGAGGTTATCCCTGATGTCAGTGTCTGAAACTTTATCATCAATTGTCAGCACATCCCTTCCGGTAGGTTGTAACAGTGCTCCCTCTTCGTCTTCATCTTCATTATCTGAATCAATGTAGAAAGATGATAACTCCCTGGTATCAGGTTTTCTACTCCTTCTGCCAGTTCGGTGCCATCTCATGTTCTCCTTGATCTTAAGGTACACTTCCTCGGGTGCTTTATCACAGTAGGCAACTTCTCCAGGGATTCTAGCAAGATGCTGTTTAAATCGGTTAATGCCCCCACTAATTACCTTTTCACAATAGTTGCACTTCACCCTTTTCTTTTTTTCATCCTGAGCAATGCAATGTTCCCAACCAGGATCCACATAACCTAGTGACCGTAGAGGGGTGAATCTAGTAGCCAAGTCCTTATCAGCCATCACGTTTTTCCCTTTCTCCGTGTAATTCCCACGAGACCCTTCCATGACATTGTACTCAATAGAGTGGGACGCCAAAGATGCTTGTTCATATTCTGACTGTCTCCGCTTTCGACCAGAGCGGCATCCTTCAAGGTTTTTCCTCATATTGAAGCATACTTCCTCAGGAACCTTATCACAGTGAGTTACTTCACCAGATATTCTAGCTAAATGCTGCTTCAACCTGAAAATTCCACCACTAACTACTTTCCCACAATAGCTGCATTTGACCTTCTTTTTCCTTTCATCTTGGGGAATGCCATGTTCCCATCCAGGATCAATGTAACCTGTAGGCCTAAGTGTTGTCATCTCTTCAACTACTCGCCAGTGGCTAGTAGTCCAGCTGCAGTTTGTTTATAACTTTAATGCACTACGATTAAAAAAATGACGGAAATAAATTTATTGTTTTGAGAAATGGGAGCAAGCAGATTCAAAAACATGCATGATGCACATGAGAAATGAAGTCTAAAGATGATATACCTTATTAGGACAGACGAAAACCTCCCTCGGGTGCAAATTTATTGTTGCATGTGGCTCAAGGACCTATTGGCCTATGTTTCTCTCATCTCAGGGGGTCTTCAAATACGCACCTTGTACTAGGTTGTCAAAACTACTCGGCTGAAGCTCAAAAGAAAGGCTATCAAAAAGGAGGGGAAAACCCAAACAAGAACTACATAATGCATGAAAGACTTATTCACAGAACAGCTCATCTCAACACTTGACAAAAACCGAGGCGAGATACCATAACCAAGGGAAGTTTATACTGGAAGTCAACCCATAATTCAACTCACATGATGACGATTGACAATGCTGGTAACTAAAGATCGCAGGGTTCTAACAGGTTATGTGGTCAATTTGGGAGTTTGCAAACCGGAGTTCTTTAAACCATTCTTGTTTGATCTTATCACATAATATAAGAAGAAAGGAGAATTACCGGACAGCAGGTAAGAGTAAGCTTCTGAAACCTGCATAAGAGTGCACACAGTGCAGTCAACCCAGACATCAAAACGTATAGACTAGCATGCACACAATATTGATATGTGCATCGAGAACATTACCAGAGCGTTCAACAGTTAGTGAACTGAAAAAAGAAATGTAGATTGATTGCTCACCAACTTGAACTGGGATTCAGCTGAGGACTTTTCATGAGCTGGAAAGAGGTCAGGATGGGATTCCCATACCTTCTTCTTGTAAGCAGCTTTAACCTAGCATTACACCACACAAATAATCATCTTCTAGATTGCCAGAAGCAAACAGGAGGATACAAAAACATGTCTATGAACCCCGAGATCAAAATCTTAATTGGACGGCTGGAGTCACAAATAGAAGTATAAGGACAAGAAAAGGCTCGCAATTCAATAAGAAGAATCAGCCAGGAAGATGATGACACACTATGATTGTGCATGCGGTGTTTGGTTGCCAAAAAAGGTGCCAACAGAAGAACAGGACCGTAACAAAGTAGCAGTTGATAAATATACTTGAGATGAGGCAGTGAATGGAAAGCAAAGACAAAGAGGGGATCATCAAGTATTGAACTTTACGAGGAAACAAAGGTGGGTTTTGGTGAGATGGAGCGTACCTGAGATGGGCTGGGGCGGGAATTGGGAGGGAAGCCTAGCAAGACCCTGGCCTCATCGCCGTTCATTTCCGATTTAGTAGTATTCTTTTTCTTCTTTCTTTATTCTTTTTTCTTTTTGCCCTGATTTCCTAGTTGTTTTTCTGCCCCCAAAACTATTTTCTTTATTGGAATTTTGCAGTATTAGGTGGTGATTGGCCGGTGTTTGTCAATTCACCACTCAATTGAGGAGGAGTAACTGGCGTTTGGACAAGTGTTCGCCAGCTATTGGACCGTCATGGAACTCTTTTTGAGGTTTTGTGTTAGAAAATCTAAACAAGAATCAAATGAGTCTGAGTATACGTAGTGGATCCGCCCAGGATCATGTCGGGTTATAGACAATTGACTTTTTATCGATCACCTTTATCAATTAATTTTTTATATAAAAGCTTCCATTTTCTTTTTTTAAAATAAAAAAACGAGTACTGGCAGTGGCACGGTAAACTTTTTCTTTTTGCTGAGAATTAAGAAAAAAGAAAAGAAAAAGCTCTTCCTATTCGTAAGATTAATCGCCGCCGGCGGCAGCAGCAGCAGCAGCCGTAACTTCACAAAGATTACTCTTTGAGAGCAAACCCAGCAAAAAAAAAAGCCTCTTCTTTTCTCGCCCACCGGCATCGGCGTCGTATACACTTTTAGCCTCAATAAAAAACCACACACCAAAATGAGGATGCAATTACAGAGAGGGTTGCTTTCCGCGGCTCGGGCACTAAACCCTCAGCTTCACTCCATCTCTGCCTCCTTCACTATTCGCCACACTGTTCCTCGCAACTCGACGCCGTTTCTCCAATCCCTATTCTCCCCTACCTTCCGCTCTTACTCCACCGGTACCCTTCTTCTCTCTTATCTATTTCTACTACAAAGTTGCAATCTTTTGTTAATTGTTAAATAACCCATTTGCTTTTCTTCCTATTTTTTTTGTCAGAATTGATGATGCCATTTTCAAGTGATCTTCTCAAGATTATGGAGAGCAGGATAAAGTCTATCGAGGTCACGGCCTCCTGCCTCGAGAATTTCATGAACCAGGTTAAAAAGAACAATTCTTTCTGATGTGGGATTTTGTTTTACAGTTGTTGGTTTTTGTCTGTTTCGATTACCTGATTTGAATGGACAGCCAGAAATCTCACCGGCCGAATTCTCGAGGGCCAATAAGGAGCTGAAGAAGGTGAAGGGTTCAATGGAACTTATTAATAAATTGAGAGGCACACAGAAGGTAGGTATTCTGTCCTTTTTTATTGATCTTCTCAGTTATATTGTGTTGTTCTAGTAATCAAGTGACGGAAATGTGTCTGTCTGTTTTTATGCTTGTTTTCAATCTGCAGGAGATTGAGAGTTTGAGGTCCCTGGTTAGTGAGTTTCCTGAAGACAAGGACATGATCGATATGGCAAACGGGGAGTTGAGTCAAGCCTGGCATGAAGAGGCAAGACTGCAGTCTTTGTTGCTCAAGTCACTGCTTCCCAAGGATGATGCAGATGAGAGGGACTGCATTTTGGAGGTGAGAGCAGGTAACTATATCTTTTAACGGATGCAAATGTTCATTATTTGGTTTTTTGGAGTAGATGATACTGGGGGATTGTAAGGAAGTTATTCTCTGTTATTTTTGTATGATGATGATTTGGCGATGGGTTTGATCAGGAACTGGAGGGGAAGAGGCTTCTTTGTTTGCAATGGATGTATTCAAAATGTGAGTCACTGGAAAACTGTTGCTCGCATCAAGTCCTTAGGCAGTCTATCTATTGTTCCTTGGTTGAAAACATTGATGATATCTGAAGCATGACAGGTATGAGAAATATTCACACGTGCAAGGATGGAGATTTGAAGTGGTTGATATAACTGAGTCTGATCTGAAAGGATACAAGGTAAACTTCAGTCAACCTCTGATACTATTCTACTTTTTCCTTGATGATTCAAGTGCTGCTTTCTGTCCTCCGTTTGCACTGTGTTAGAGATCTCTAAACTCGGGTTTCCCCTGACAGGAAGCTAGTGCAGCAATCTCTGGAGCTGATGTTTTTGGGAAACTTAAATTTGAGAGTGGAATTCACAGAGTTCAGGTCTAAATTATTTCTTGTGGGCTAACTGCGTATGATACATATGGTTTCTACTAGAAAGAACTGACAGTTTGTTTCTGGCAGCGTGTTCCAGTAACTGAGAAGTCTGGACGGATTCACACCAGTGCTGTATCTGTTGCTATCCTCCCTCAGGCTGATGAGGTGATAAACTCAATAGACGTTATTTTTTTTCAAATATTTTGAGTACGATTTTTCTTGAAATTGTTTCTAAGAGATTATTTGAATTCTCTTAATCACTTCTTATAGTTCATAATCTCAACTTAGTGATCTCTTTTATCTGGAAACATTAGACAATCTCTCGATGGTTGTTCTTCTTTCATGCTTGTTTTCGGATACTGACTTCTTCTGGTTTATTTTTTTGGGGCGAGTGCTTCTATAGGTGGATGTTCAGTTGAGGAATGAAGATTTGAAAATCGACACATACAGGCCTGGTGGTTCAGGTGGTCAGCATGCAAATACCACCAACAGTGCCGTTAGAATTACTCATCTACCCACTGGGATTGTGGTATCCATCCAAGATGAGCGATCCCAACATATGGTAAAGGATCCAGATCCGGAAGTTGCCATGTTCCTGCATCCAGTGATTTCTTCTTGGTCCAAAAGAGACCTTGGTTTTAGAAACAGATATATTACTCTTTGCATGGTTCAGTGGTAAAATTCTTCTATGACTCACAGTGAATGATCTTACAGAAAAATGTGGTCAATTGTCACCCGACACTGTAACATGTAACATTCTTCTCTTGTGGTGCGCTTGTGTCTCCAAAACTCTAATCCCAATGTTATTGGATTGGGTGTCTGACCAACATTATCAACTAACATTCTCTTTTGTCTATCTTTCCTTTTGCTCCGTTTTGTTACTTGGGATAATATTAGTGGATCAATTATGGGTACAAGTGTCTGCAAACTTGGTTATGAACTCTATTAATCTGTGTGACATTACTTTGAGCGTGTTCATATTTTTCTCTGCACTGGCCACGTAGTAGGACAGTACTAGTATTGGAAGTGTTTACAATTCACTAATTTTTGGTTTTGGTTTTCCACAGAACAAAGCAAAGGCCCTTAAGGTGCTATGCGCAAAGCTGTATGAGATAGAAAGGTCAAGACTTCAGATGAGTCGATCGAAACTTAGATCAGACCAGGTACATACAACAGGACGATAACCTATAGGTGAGTTTTAGTACTTGTGTTTCTCCTAAATATTTACAGCTATAGTCATCTTGAACAGATTGGCAGTGGAGACAGATCTGAACGCATCCGGACCTACAACTTTCCTCAAGGCCGTGTCACTGATCATCGTGTTAACATCACTCATCATGCAATTAACGATGTGATGCAGGGCGAGAGTTTGGATGTCTTCATTGACGCCCTTCTTCTACAGCAGGAAATGGAGGCAATAGCATTCTTGGAGCAAAGCTAGTGGATCGCTTGACCTTGTTTTGTCAGGTACAGCACAGCCCGTAGACGTTTTTAGTGGTTGTAGGTTCACCAGCGTCATGGTTGGCCCCATTTATCTCCCATGTTTTATAATGTTATCTTAGTGGATATTAATGTCAAGATTTATTTCCGGGGTGACAGACAAAGAGAGACAGACGGGAAGAGTCATTGTCTTGCCGTGGCTTTTCAATTTGTAAATTTTTTCCTTAGCAATTTCATCATTTGACGTCCTACAAACATATACAATTGCAAGTCTCATTGTTTTATAAAACAAGGTAGGAAGAGATCTTGGACTCTATTTTGGCTCGGCTTGCCATAGTACATCCTGTGTGAATATGCTTTTGTCTTACGTGGCTACATGCTTATTTTGCTCTGCAAGTCCTTTTCATTGCCCAGAATACTTTCTATTTAAGCCATTTTCTTCCTTTGGGAAAAAACAACTTGATTTGTGTGGCTATTAAATTGGATGCATCCGCTTCATCTGATGTGATGTATAATTTCTTAAACCCGTGACGTTCATAACTAATGCATGTGAAACCTCCGTTTGGATGTGCTTCATTACAAGAATTGACTTGAAAAAAGATGCCATTTGGACAACATAAATGATTGTGCACAAAGGTTCTTTTGTTAAATCCCGTCGGCTGCTAACCTAGGCGTAATGTTTTTCTATTTTATTACGTTGTAATCTTCTTGATAGTTCTTGCAGATTCTGTGTCAGCGTAGAAGCCGGTTTCTGGTAATAAGCAACCTCTTGCATGGTATCAGTTAGAAGAGAGCAAAAATTCCTTTTGCTATTTTCTTTTAAATTATCCGTTGAAAAGAGAAGCTACTTGTGTGAGCAAATAACTATTGATGTCGAGGCAATAATCTTTTGACCCCACCAGGCCTACCCATTCTATAGGCAAGTGAATGCTACCCCTCGCATCATTAAGGAGAAGGGATATACATATGCCCCACAATCAAGTAGATAATCAAAATAATGAATCTTATCTACCGACTCAGAGACAATAAATAACCAAATCTCGTTCAAAAACAATAAACAAAAAGATAATCAAGTCATGATTGGTTTGTACAATCCCTTAACGAAACGCAAGGTTAGGATGGCGAGAGGGAGAGAAACAAGTGGGGCATGCAGTTTCATCTTTCCCCCAAGCCTTTGGCTGATATCAACTCTTTTTGTTGCAAAGTTGCCCGTATTGACTCACAAAATGAGGAAAATTGAATAAAGAATCAACCTTTTGTATTATTTTAGTTTATCTTCCATGTTTCAACTTTTTCCAATTTCTCTTCTCTCTTGACTAGGAAACGTGATGATTTACACATGCCAAGTTGATAAGACATGTAGATATAGGGGCTATGAGCAAAGGCAAAGGGATCTGGTGCAAATCCTTTGGGTCCAAAACTGTCCGGATTGAAGGAGACAGGTGAACGTATTTATCAAACATAAATAGCCTACCTCTACCTCATCCTTAGAGGTTAACCTCTACTACGTGAAAAGAAACACAAAAGTAGGTCTGATGAGCTATCAGTTTGGCCAGATATCCCCTTATGGTACTAAGTGATAAATAAAGCAGCTGATCTTTTTACCCTTCTAGAGCCATTGAATCATTTCTTTAACAACCGAGTCTTTTCTTTCTTCCCATTACAAAAAGTCATTGAAAATGACCAGTTTGCGAATACCACAATTGCCTGGAAATGTTGAGAAAACAAACCCACAATAAAGAACGGCTAATGTGTGTAACCTTGTCCACAGAAGTCCTTTTCTTTACTTCCAAGTTAGAGTTTTGGAAAATGTGTTGATTGGCTTGAGATAAAATCTGTCGGTTGTTTTCCACTATAGGTAAAATCATTTCTCATTCTTAATATTAAATCAACACGAGAATCAGGACTTCCGGAGCTAATAACAGTTGGAATCCAATGCTAAGACTCTTGAAAAGAGATGGGTTCCTGGGTCTTGCAAGAAATGGTTAATGAAGTGTCAAGTTTTGTTTGTTTTTGATTATTGGTTTCCTGATTTAGACAAAAAAGAATTAAAATTTATGCTTTTTATATTGAGTTTATTTGCTGCTTGTAATTTTTTTTTATTTCTATCTCTCTCACTGCTTACGCACAGATCTGGACTAAGCAGGGCCAATTGTTTCTGACACAGAGAGACCCCCCACCCCTTAAATAAAACAAAAGGAGAAGATTTTGCAGCTCACAACACAAAATCTGACACAACCCCCAAACCTCTGGGTACCAGAATCCTGTAAAAGGGTATCAAACAAAACCACCTGAGAAAGAATCTGACACTCCTTCGATGAATACTATAATGTGAAAGACTAAGTAGCTGATGTTTCCTTATAGTTTCCGAAGAGAAACAAAGGAAACCCAGGGAGTTATTTTGAAGTGATCAGATATTCAAAAAGAAAAGAAAGGCCTTTTTTTTCTTGGGTTTGGTCGCTGAAATATGGATGGTTTCCCAAAAGTGTTGTATGGCTGGAGCTGGGAAGAGAACAAGCTGTTTGAGATGGCGTTGGCAGTGGTTGATGAACAAGACCCTGACCGGTGGAAGGTAGTTGCAGCTATGGTTGGAGGGAGGAAGAGTGAGGAAGATGTGCAGAAACATTATGTGATCCTTTTGGAGGACTTGCAGTGTATAGAGTCTGGTGAATTGGATCATGTACTTGTTGGTGAAGTTCAGCCTTGTGTTCAAGCCGACTGTACCCATCAATCTGTATGTTGGACTGATGAAGATCACAAGTATGTGCTCGTCTCTTTCTCATTAACTCAATCCCTTTACCTCAGTTTTCCTTCCTCTTCTTTTCATGTTTTCTCTTCCTTTTCTATTTTCATTTGCCTGTTACTGCTTGTTTTTGCATACTTTTCAAGGAACAAATCAGGCTTTTGGTTGGATGCTGCCCCATAAGAGTTTCGAATCACTTGTTCTTTCTTCAACTCTTTTTCCTTCCTTTCCATCCCTTGACTGTAGTCCAAGATACGCTCTACCCAAGGCCCATGAATATGAGTGATTCCTCACCCGGAATATGATTACTTTCTCATATGTCACTGAAGTTCTTTTTGGTTAAAACATGCCTATCTCATCTCCTCGCTCTTAGTTCTTTTGGTGAACTGGTGAATCCAATTTTTATCGTTCAGCAAATTAGTAAAGGGTCATATTACAGCCAAGCTTTCTGCCCGTTTTGACTACTGTTCATTTCTTCTATATTCCCTTAAATGTCTTCCCTTTAGTTGATTCTTTTCCTCTCAGTTCAGATCATTGAATCCTGTGATTTGAAGTTTATAAAGAGTAAAAGATCACAGTTGTGACTTAGAGATATAAACTGAGAAACCACACATGGTCTTCTGCTACAAAAGTGCCGCAGATTTTTGTTGCAGTAAGCCATTAATCATTTTTTATCCCAAAAAATGACAAATAAAAGCAGAGAAGTTGTCCTGTTACCAGCATACTTAACTCTAAGCCATTGATCATCTTTTTTGTCTCAGAAAATGACAATGAAGGCAGCTGATTAAAACATAACGAATGGTTTTAACTTGCATCACTTGTAGTTTAAGTGTTCTCGAGCTGAAGTTATATTCTGATGTTGTCCCTATGAGACCCTTATACAGTGGTGATATCCTCAGGTGAACTAGTAAGGTTTTGCTTAGCCTGCACAGGCTATTCTATATTCTGAATAATACTGTTCCCTTTTTAGCACTGGAATCTCCGTCACCACTTAAGTATTGATTGTATGATTTCTTGTCTTTGGATAACAGGTTACTGGTTCAGTTAGACATAAATTGATTGGTAAGGCTTCATGACAGTTCATCAAAGCAAGAACCATTGGGATTGCAGCAGCCCAGGTTAGAATAAAAGGCAATGCTGCTCAGGAATATTTGACCTTCCAATCTGTACTTATTAGATAGAATAGATTTGGAATATCTTTACTTTCTATTCTAGCCCTCCAGTTTTCGAATTCTGATTGAAATTAGTCTTATTTTTTCTACAATGCGTATAACGGCCTCATTAGATGCTTAAAATTATCAAAAATTTTGGATTGAGGAGCCAAGTTGCTTCATCAAAACATTTTCACCAAATTCATTACTAGCATAGCAAGTGGTGCTCGATGCTTTCTCGTGAACCGTTTGCACACAAGGCATATCAACATCAACAACTTTTAAGAAGAGGCAAAAACTAAATCCACAAATGTATGGTATAATGGATCTGGATCAACCATGTGCATAAAAAAATCCATGTGATACTAAATTCCAATATCGTATCCATACAGAAACCAAGCGATAATTATATACCTCGTCCTGTCGCTATCTTTTGGCCCTTTAAAATAAAGCCAGGGCAACTAGGCAGGCAGTCCACTGCAACAAGTCATTGAGAACCAAACCACAAACCATAGTAGCTAGCCCCATCCTGGGGCCTCCTTAACTACAGCAAGAAAGTGGCCATTCTCAATCAAATATAATAATGCTGAAGGCATTATTATTATCACTTACTAATATTACAAATAAAGCGGTTGCATAACTCCCTGGTTTTACATCTAACAAACAACTGCAGAAACATCCTAGATTTTCTTTCCAGTTCCTGAGGTGGAGGAGTGCCGCCGGCTTCTCCAAAGTCATACCAAGGGGCTAAAAAGTCATGTCCTTTGCACAAAATTTTCATTAGGTGATGAAAGAGAGCAATGTCAACGGTCTAAAAAGCCAGTGACCTTTTTACCTATCTGGAATCCTCCATATTGCTGACGTATGGCGTAGATCTTACTGGGTTCTTTGGAGGTTGGAAATTAATGGAAAATAGCAAAGCACTGAAACCTGTCAAAATCAACTGAAAGGCCTCTGTAGTCTATAATTGTACTGCTGGGTATGGCTCTTAAAAAGGTGAAACAGCCACGTTGCCTGCCCGCTCTCTTTGATATTTATGTGTTCGTACAAGTTACAAACGCGGCAGTTAGGACCTTAATAAATAATATGGATATCACAGTAATAACGAGAAAAGAAAAAGAAGAGAAAGATAAGGCTGGATTCCATAAATTGCACATACATGGTGCCAGCTACTAAAATATATAATCGTCATATACTGGTTTTTAGATTAAAAAGGAATTAGAATAAAAGATTGAAAATTTGATTATATACATTTTATATGAGGACGCAAAGGAGCAGAAAAGGAAGAGGCAGGAGCCAGGGAAGAGGCAGTGCATGGGTAGAGCCAAAAACAGATAATTTCTGTTAGTAGTCCCATCCATGCTCTGCCTGTTCCCAGCCTTTTTGCCTGACTCTTTCAGCTCCATTCCGGCAAGAATCCAGTTCACTCACCTCTGATTCTGTTCTTGCCAATTGCCATAACCAGCTTCTGACAGAACAGCAGCAATCAACCAATCCTCTCGGGTTTGCCAAACTTTCCAAGGAAACTATCTAATGAATCACTTCCGTTGCCAATCAAGGACATCTGGTGCTTTCTGAGTTATGGGATCATGCTGTCTAAGGGTTATTTTATACGCCTGCGAGACAGGGCAAAAGGTTGTATAGTACAGACGTGTACTACAACAGGGTTCCAATCTGCATGGTCGTGTACTACCTCTCCGCTCAATCAGTACTACTCAGACTAAGAGGATTTTAAGGTTTCTACTTTCTAAGAGTTACAATGTGTACTGCACTATGTCTTCTTGTACTTCCAAACTCAACTGTTTAGTAAAACACCTAGGCCCTAGCTGTGCCCAAATTATTGTTAGTTGACAAAAACGAGTCCAAAATTGCTCCTACCCTCGCTACCAACAAAGCATGACCCAGTGAAGCACCACATCATCCCCCATTCACCTAAACGGCGTCAGGACTTGTATCTGGTCGATCCCCTCATGCAACTTTAACAACTGATGATTTTTAACTTTCATCAAGAGAGGGAGGGTATTATTCAAACAAGAAACTGTTTACAATGCCGAGAGAATGCAGTTTTCCAAGAATAAGCATATGTAGCCCATAAGCAAAAAGTACATGAGAACCAAGCCATGCAAAAGGGGGTTTCTGTAATAACAACAGCGGTGAAAAGTAAAAATGTGAAAGACCTCAGACCGCAGGCACTTGCAGAAGATGCAATTACTTTGGAGGAAAGAAAAGAACAAATGCTCGATAACTTGGATACTAAAAATAATAAAAGGAGTCTCCTCCTACAGACAAAAGTTAACCCAGGAAGATTTAAGTTATCGTCCAACTAAAAACACTACAAAAACTAGAAGATCGAGAAAAGAAGATTGTGCCTACCAGATATTCACATTAGCAGACTAAAGCTATCATTTGTCTACCATCTACAGGCACCAGACGGTACTGCATAGAAAGGGGAGTCATCAAGACCGTGGGAGTGTTGAGCAAAACAAAAATCAAGCAAGCAAGCATAATCCAATTACAATCGACAACCTTAATCGTACACTCCCCAGAGCTCAACTTAAATTTCGGTCCCAACCAGGCCCCTGCTATTGGCCCACCTGAGTGCTTTTGTCATTATGAAAAGTTCGATGCTTCTACGCTGCTACCACAGGGCATGATACTCTGTTGTGGCCTGCTCCTTTACAGTTGCTGCAATGCAGTGGCCTTTTAATCACTCCTTTTGATCGGATTCTTCTCTTCTTTGGAGAGCCAGATAGGTAACGCAGAGGAGGGGGAAGTACCATAACTTCAGCTTCCCCAGCCACAGGCTTATCTACTGTTGGAACTGGCTTTATAGTTTCTGAATAGGTCAACCGAAAAGCTTCAACAGTAAAATATTTGGAGCAGTAATTGTACACGTCCTTGCCAACATACTGAAGGACTGCAACAGCATGAGAACATGGAAAACCATTAAGTTGCCATTGCCTGCAAGTACAGTCCCAGGCATCAATGTTGACTGTACAAGTTGCACCAAGAAAATCTTGCACCTCAAAATGGTCGAAATGTGACTGAATAACACGAAGTGATTGTGCCTTCAGAATCTCTTTCTGCAATTTATCTTCCACGGATGGAGTTAAGCGAGTCAACCACTGATCTGAATCCACTTTTCGTGTATAAATTAGCTCCATCGTCTTATGACGGATAGTATCTATAATCTGCACTACTGGTAATACTGAGACTTCAGTTATCTGACTATAAAATGACTCAGCAATTCCTGAGGTGACATGGTTGTACCTTGCACCCAGGAAAAGGGAGTTCGCCCAGTGGTCAGGTTCACTTTGCAGTAGCCAATCATGAGCTTCAGGAGAAATACTCTTTATGCTGTCCATGCTCCTTCTGAATCCTTCCTGAGTGGCAGCATATGCAGCATCATAAAGATGACCAACAATAGCACTGGCAACATCTTTTGTGCAGGGGCCCTTAAGATTGCTCTTCAAGTCCTCAGAAATATGACGCAGGCAATAAGCATGGTAAGAATTCTCAAAAACCACAGAAATAGACCGTTTCAAACCGATCTGACGATCTGTTACAAAAGTAATAGGAAGAAGAGTTGAGAGAGCCGTTTTCAACTCCACCAAAAACCAGTGCCAATTATCATCATCTACAACATCTACTACAGCAAAAGCGATAGGAAAGAACCCACAATTCCCATCCACTGCTGTTGCAGTCAGCAATTCAGACTGATACTTGGATTCCAATGACATAGTATCAAGGAAAAGCAAAGGGCGGCAACCGTTCTGAAACCCCTGTATTGATGCATGGAAGGCTGCAAATAAACGATGAAAACTTGAGTCATCCCTAGTGTTGAGATTGACAACACTTCCAGGATTTGTCTCCATAATTTTCTCGCATAACCAAGGCAGTTGATTGTAGGCCTCTTTATATGAACCCTGAAGCTCAACTCTAGCAGCATCCATCCAACGCCGTGCCTGCGAGTACCCCATTTCAATTCCAAATTCCTGGCGAATTTGATTAGCAAGTTCCTTTGGCCGAACACTTGGTGTACTGCGCAACTTATCCTTGACAATATCAGCCACCACTTTCTTTGAGGCTTGAGGACGATTGGTAGCATTGCTACCACCTCCACAAGTATGCCTGTCAGTAAGCTTCTTAATCCGGAATAACTGAGTGTTAGACAACCTGGAAGCGTGAATCCTCCATGGACAACCTTGAACTTTGCACTTGGCTGTTACACGCGTGTTATCATTTTTCTTAAATTTCAGGGAGAATCCATGCGCAATGCAATACTTTCGCAAAGCATCACGGAGTTCACGGACATTGTCAAACTGCTGGTGCAGACCAGTTATGCAATTCTCCCACAACTTAACACGCTGTGGCAGCTCATAACCCATAACGATTGCACCTGGCTGCTCAAAATCACCAAATTCATGATCGAAGTCAGCCATGTTGTTGTGATACTCAGCATCCTCAGCAACAGCACGGGCCATGTTCAGAGGAGTCACATTCTCGACTTCGTGCTCAGTGGTCCTACTAGACCTACAAGAGCAAAGACTGCATGAGAACGCATGCAAGAACAGTAATAACAGTCTTAAGACAAAACAAAATCATTCTCATCAACATCCAAGAAGCTTTGCCAAATAAGTTCAAACATTTGACCCTATTGCTTTCAGTACTCGCGGGGTAAGCGGTCCAATTTAATTAAAACTACAAAAAGAGATTCACAAACACATTCTAACAAGACACGATGATTACCTACTACAAGGCATGGCTGAGACATCATTTGCCTGATTCTCAATTGTCATGACATAAACATCCACAGTGGCAGAGTCTCCATGAAAATCAAGCATGCGCTTTATGTCTTTGTCGCTAGATATTGTGATAAGCGTCCGCCTATTATTAGGAAGAAAATACTTTAACACTATAGAAGCAGGATCGTACTTCCACATCTCTGCCATCTCCGCCTTCAATTCAGCAAACTTGCTATCGTAGCTCACACTAATTGCATGAGCATCTCCTCCCGTGTAGGTCAACGAACCATCACCGGCAGTATTAAACTTCCCGCCGGACTGGCATATGACAATAACATTCACGTTCCCCTTGGCCATGGCTTATTATTTGCACTAAAATTAGCAGCAGCAACGATAAATGATAAATCTGCCAAAACAAATAAAAAATTACCAAAAAGCTTTGAGCTTTAAGCAAGCCATACCCAACACTAAACCCTAGAATCATGCAATCCCATCAGCCCTCGAATATTTCGCACTATACAAAAATCGGGTATTCCACAAAAAACAATGAGCCCCATATAAAAAAAGAAAAAGAAAGAAAGAAAAAAAACAGAATCAATATAACATATGAGAGCGATGAAGTGTAAAGAAAGAGACTTTACTGAGAATTGGAAAGAGAGAGAGGGAGAGAGGGGAGAAAGAGAGAAACTAACCCAGATTACAAGGTCAAAAGAGAAGGCCCCAAAAAAAACCTAGCGTTCTTCAAGACATTGCAGAAGAGACCATTGATTGGGGCCGGTTTTTCAATAAATACGATTAATTTGGAAGGTAATGAAGGATTAATGGCCAAAATTTTTAGGGGATTTGGTGAATTTTGGGGGATTTTGGCCGTTTTCCAGATTTTCTGACTTTGAGCTCTCTCTCAGTCTAACCCGAGACTCGTGTGAGTGCAACGAATTTTTGTGCGAGGCTGGGAAGGAGAGGAATATGCAAGGGAAACAGTTTATTTATGATTTTAACAACGATGTCGTTTCGAGGGCTCCCTACGATGCCTGGCTGTGGCAGTATGGTCCATTGGGTCGATCAATTGCGACGGTTAAACTACTGTAATTGGGCCACATTTGGGTTGTTATGTACTGTGATTTTTGATAGATCTGGGCCATTAGCTATGGACCAGTTTCAGGCCTGATTACTGTTCAGACATGTAAGGGCCGTTGTAGACCTCAGCCCATGACTATGGGCGGAATAACAATAGGCCGACCAACCCATAGGTCGGTCATAATTAACTGGTGTCGGTGTTGAAACTTGACCAAAATCGATGAGAAAATGATCAATTTCCCACTAGAACATGATTAGGTATAGACTATAATCAAAGGGATATAACTCTTGCTTATTTTTATTTTTTAAAAAAGAAGCAAAAGGGTCTGCAGACCTTCTTAGTTCTTGGTATAAAAACAGGGGAAAAGAAGAAAAACATAAGTCTAAAGAAGATTTTGGCCTACCTCCCCCTGAGTTCTATGGATTCTTGTGTTTTTTGACAATTGACGTGACAAAATTTGGTACAAAGAAAGGTCCTAGTCCACATGGGTAGGACCATTTTGGCTTACGGATTATTCCTTCTTCCTCTTCTTTCTAAGATTTAAATAAATGTGATCAACTCCTTTAATCGTCTCTTTTTCTTTTCCTCTTTTGAGGAAGTCTCGTATCTTTGCTTGAGAGGTTCGCTGCCATGGTGGGTGGGTACAGAAATCTTTGCCTTACTGTGAAGAAACCCCTCTGGTCTGGCTGGATTCGAGGAGTCGAGATTAGAAATAAAACAGTACATAATTGCTTAACAGCTGCCTTGCACAAAATCATTGCCCGACTTGGCTTTTGCACAAAGTAAAATTAGGTAGGACTTCTGCCCCAAAAGAACTTGTCTTACCCCAAGTAAGTGATGGGAAGTAAGCAAGAAAGAAAGTCGATAAATTATTTTCTTTCAATTTTCGGTGTAAAAGCTCAAGTTTCATTGGAATTCACACTTGAGGAAAAAAAAAAAAAAATACTAGGTTACATCATTTTTTATATCCCCGGAATGAAATGCCTACCCTTTGGATTCTTTTGTTACCCGAATCCCATTGAAGCAGTCACTAACCTTTTTATCAAATTTGTAACAGAATAGTAAGAGGAAAACGAATACATTCTATAACCATAGAACCAAGCTAAACTACGTTAGAATAACATCAAAGTCACTGACAGTCCACTCCGCTACTTCATCTTTGTCGCTAACAAAAATTTCAGTACCCATATCAATGGACGTCCAAATCCTTCTGGCAGGAGGGGTACCTGGATCCTGCAAACAGAAGAAAAACTTATCTTATACACTATCCAAAACACACACAAACAAGGCAACAACATGTCCAAAACAAAAGGAATAGCTTAACTTGCTAACCTGATAGAAATAAAGTCTACTAGATAGCCCACCAACATCAAGTTCCCATGTTCTAGAATCCCCAACCCAGCCATCCCCTTGCTTTGTTGGATATCCATAATCAGCCCATATGGGATGAGGCAGCAACTGAACTATCTCTTGTGCCTGAGGATTGCTGTAAGGATCACAAGTGCTGACCGGTTCCTCCAGGAATTGGGCATTCCCTGGCGCACAATAGTAGTGATAAGCCCCATAGGGAAAGTTGGCAGTATCATTTCTGTAAATTTTTCTATTGTCTGGAGTAATATGGTATGGTGGGCAGTTTTGCAGGCCAGTAGGGCTGCACCAAGCTGGAGTTTCAGGATTGATGATCATCTCACTGTATCTTGTTATGTCAGTAAGCACATCTCCATCACATGGAGAGCCATTGTTCTTCCAGCAGCTCCCTATGTCTATCATATAGAACTGGCTCTTGGGTCCTCCCCCTTGTTTGACATCCAAAGTCATACGGACCTTGAAGTTAGGTGACTCTGGAAGCTGGAAACAAATTAGCTGTCAGTCAACTATAGGCATAATAGAACAAAGAGAGGAAGATAATGGACTGCCCCAAATTGTTGTTCCTCAAATTAATCAGCTATTTAGTAATTAGGCAGGAAAGGTGGATCAATACAGGCACATGACAACATCAGTTTTTCAGTGGTCCATCCAAAAATCCCAAGCAAGTACAAAGCACATGCTTTAACAGATAATGCGATACCAGAAAGAGGTCACTTAATAACTCATATCTAATAAGCCTGGACAACTAAATCCATCAAGGTTGGCTACAGACATTCGTCCCCTAGTTCTATTATGGGTGCTAGGTTGAGAAAAATATACCGTCGATGTCCACCAATGCTATGCTTAATTTTTGTCTCACTTCTTGACAACTGTGATCAAACACTAAGTCTCAAAAGTCAACATCGAAATATATATCATCAAACACATTGGATTGTCACTTGCCAAAAGATTGAAAACCAGAAAAAAAACAACCATGCCAAAAAGAGTTACAGTGTCCCTTAAAGAAAGGGAATCTAACATACACCATACACGAAATCAGCTTAAACTGAATCGTGGAGGTACAATCAGCTGCCCATGATGTTGTCTTAGAGACTGGTAGTTTTCCAGAACAATAAAGGAAAAGGAATCTCCATAATCAATATGACAATAACCCATTTTCTTTCCAGTTAAAGACAGTGAAATGAACAAAAATTATTACTGAATCTAGAGCATTGAAGGGACAGATCGTAACTGAGTTTTCTTTGTTCCAGCTTAAGTTACCATTTTCAAACAATTTAAACTGATATTCAGTCCATCAAGTAAAAAGAGAATAAATTTGCAAACACTTACAATTTTGAGCATGCCTCTCGTGTCATAGTGATACCCTCCAGAAAATCCTTTGGTTGCATCAGCTCTGAGATACAGCATCAACCATGGATACTTCTTTGAAGTTTTGAGCTTATGCCTGAATACCCAGCTCCCAACACCAACCTTTTTCTCCCAAACCACCTCATAATATGAGGTTCCATTAAGTCCATCCCTAACATCAGCACCCAAATCATAACTACCACTGAAACATCCTCTCATCCTCCCATCCCCTAAGAGCTCTGTCTGCTGATGATACAAGCTGGGTTGATTCATGCACCCATCTCCAGGACATGGAAACCTCCCAGAAGCAAAAGGACCTACCTTTTGGCCATTGCTAGGACACAAAGCAGAACTTGTGTCAAAGTTGCCATTTTTAAGCATAACCATCCAAAACTGCCATGGGTTTGGTGTATCTTCAACTTGACACAAGGAGCCCAAGTATTGCTCCTTCCTCACTGCATAAATGTCTGTATTGTTTACATCTTCTGGTGACAGACCTGAGAATGGTTTGCCAACCCCAAGTTTGTTATCATCTTCCGTCACCTTGTGTATTAGTTTAGTATCTGCTCCATCACAACCAATTAAAAATGTTAACTTTACAATTCCAAAGTTAAGGAATAACCCCATATCCGAATGGAAGCTACAAAAAAAGTTAATATAGTACTAATTGAAAAAGCTGAAACAAAAGACCCATTCTTTTTAAGAGTGGTGTTTCCCTCTAGTTTTCTTACTTGAGAGATCAAAGCAATCAGCTGCCCTTGGGCTGCCCATTCCAGGAGCCTCATGGCCAACTTCATTGCAAAAGTTCCAAGCTTCAAAGGCCACTCTTAGTCCATCTCGTCTCATTCCAGGGTCACCAACGGCTGATTTGTACTGCTGCTTCTCTCTAGGAGTAGAAACACTCAAGACAAGAATCGCATTCAGCAAGAACAACATCACACGTAACTGGGTTCCCATGGCCCCTCCCATGTGTGTGCTCTGTTATGTGAGTGCTCTGCTCTGAGAACAGAGCAAACAAGTAGGTACACTACTATATACGGAGGGAGAGTGAGGAGAGTGGTACCGCAAATGGGAATCCGCTAGAAGGTAGTCACGAGTAGCAATCTTTATGCGGTGATGAAAAAGATCTGTCCCAATAAGAGAAAGTATAATTATGAGATTCTGATTACAAAAAAAAAATAACTATAAGATTTTCTTACTAATTTTTTACATATATCATAATGTTAACGCGTAAATTAAAGGGAACAAATATATAGCATAAATTGCAACGGGATGTGGTAATGATTGCACCATATTTATTATATCAATCAATAAAAAAACATATATATTAGTAAGAGAACATTTTAATAAAAAAATATTAATATATTTTCTTTTCAATCGGAAATCTTCTATACAGTAGAGGAAGGAACCATTTGCTGTATTCATATACTTTCCGTTATAATCTATTTCACTTTGAATTTCATTACCTTATAATCTATTTCACTTTGAATTTCATTACCTTACTCCAAGACTTTGCCATGTGTGGGTCTTTTTACTTTTTTTTTTTTTTAGAATGTGGGTCTTTTTACTTCTGCGAGTACTTGATTTAAGCAAAAGCTTTTATTGGAGCGTGGATTGTCATTAGGGAATTCGTTGCAATTTGTGATTTGACCGGCCATGGAACTGGTATAGCGTTTAGATAGTGAATCAAACAATGATACTTTGGTCGAACCTAAACCGATTAGTCAAAGGTAGCCATTGGTTTGCTAGTGAGTATATACATCGGTTTCAGGGCAGAAAAGCTTTTCCAAGGAAAGAATGAGAGAGTAAGCGACAATGGAAAAGTAGCTTGCAGTTGCAGGCAAGTAAACAGTACGTCATATGCGAAAAGCACCAAGAAAACAGAAGATCAAATGAGCAAATCAGTTTGTAGAAGAAAAGATATATAATAATCTTGGTGGACTTGTGAAAGCAAAGTTACATATACATGTGGCGGAGTCGGAGAAAATGTTTTAAGAGTAAAGAAAAGAAATATAAACCGAAAGTACAATTCATTGAAGGCGAAAATAAATTACTGTTGCTTGTGGGATTATCACGAAGAATCAATATTGACCATACCTATTGAGGTTGGTTCAAGTAGTAAGCGACTTGTTCCGTTTAAGCGAGGTCTCAGGTTCGAGTCCTGGTGTACGCAGAAAACTTCATTTGGGAGACTCACCTACCATTATCTAGTTGCGCCACCCGAATCGAGCTGGATTTAGTCTGATGTCCTTAAATGTGGACTGGCCAGGAATACCGTGGGAAACCAAAAAAAAAAAATAGAGTAAATAGTTTTTTTATGTCCCTCCACTTTATCGATTTCACATTTATTGTCCCTCTTCGTTTTTTTTCACTCATGTCGTCCCTCAACTCTTGATTTACCGGGTCAGGTGGTCCTTTTTACCTGTTGTAGCAGGTTAGTAGCTGTGGAGCTGACACGTGGCAGTGGGGCCATGATCTGCATATTTTTTTATTGTTTTTATCCTTTTTTATATTTTTCCAAAAAATTAAGCCTTAAAAATCTTTATTTAAATTAATTTTTTTTAGAAAATAAATATTAATTTCTAAATATGCATTGAGAAAAAAATTAAATATGATCATCATCTCACCTAATCCCTCTATAATATTCTGGTTAACGAAATTGAACAAAATTAACCAAAATTAGAATAAAAAAAAACTAAAACAATGAGAGAGGCATATCTAATTCTAACCTATAAATTAAAAAAAAACAAACAGTGGAGGATACCAGTATATAATGAGAGAAATTAAGATTTATTTATTTTAAAGGATTTTAAAAATAAAATTTGATTAAAGAAAAAATAATTAAATAAATAAGTTGTGTGTGGGCCCCACTGCCACTTGTCGGCTCCATAGCTATCAACCTGCTGCAGCAGGTAAAAAGGACTACGTGACCCGGTAAATCAAGAGTTGAGGGACGACATGAGTGAAAAAAAACGAAGAGGGACAATAAATGCGAAATCGATAAAGTGGAGGAACAGAAAAAACTATTTACTCAAAAAAAAATATAGTGACCATTTGTAAACCTGTCCCTTTACCTTACAACTGTGGACTTATAGTTGAAATTTCGCAATTAACTATGTATTATGATGATATCTTATGGGTTACGGACAAATGAGGATGCTTAAGGATATCAAGTTGGAAGTAATGCAATGATTACGTGATTCAGCAAATACCTAATCACTGTAACCCACCACGTCATAAGGTACACGAATTGTCAAAGCCAATTAGAACAATTTAACACATTTAGGATTAGGTGTTTTCTTTCTTCAATCTTGCTCCTTGCGCCACTGGGGCCGCATAGTTTATCCATGTTGCAAAAAAGGAAGAAAAAGAACAGCAAAGAAAAAAGACAGATAACTCAGCATGATCTAATAAATTGCTACAACTCTAAATTTTTCTTGAGGCTAGCAAAATTGCATAGAGTACGTGCTTCCAGTACAAAATTACAGAACAACCTGTACATTTCCTTACAGCTTGTATAATCTTCTCGTTACCATTCTCTAATCATGGGAGGTTCAATATGGAATGACAGTTTTATACAGTTCAAAATCTCTCAGGAAAGCATCTCCCGGTTAAAATTGAATAAGAAATGCTCCCCACCGCCCAGTTTGTTGCAGTAATTCTCCACTCGGAGTGGTCACTGCAGTAGAAAGAATCAAAGTTCTACAATCTACACGGCTGTACAGTTGTGCAACTGCTTCCTGTATGCGCAGCAGCAAAATTTCTGTCCCTAAGTTCCTACTTCCATGTCTTTCCACCCCTAGCTAGTCCATAAAAGAAGACGAATTCAGTGTCTTCCATCAAAAAGAAAGAAAGAAAAAAAGAGCAGCCCCCAGTGAGCTTTCTTCTTTAAATTCCTTGATTGTCACTACTGTTCCCCCAAGAGATCAGGCAGGGTTATCTTTCCAACATTGTTCGAATCAATCTTCGTGAACTGCGCACAGATCTGTAATACATCTCTCTCCGCAATCTTTCCCATCTCTTTCAGCTTGTAGATCACATATTCTGATTTACTGAAAAGAAGGGATAAAGCCAACAAGTTAGAAGATCTGTAGAGCTTGATGTAGGTAACAAGGGAATCATACATAGAGCAGAACAAATAAAAGTTCTACCTACCATAATGACCCAAGTGACCACAGAAGAACTTATTCCAACCAAGTTAATCCACTCAGAAAAAAGAATTACATAAATTGGATGGATGATTGACAAACATTCACTTTTAGAAGTATCAGTCTTTATTCGTAAGTTAGCATCCTTGACCTCTACATAGCAACTGCTTGGAATGACTCCTTGCATTCGATATCAGAATTACTCAAGTACAAATACCATCCAGGTCACGATCACCACATTAGACGATCTCTTTATACACTGAATCAATGGACAATGGGGAAGCCCATCTCTGATTTTGAAAATGCAAAGTACTAATTTTGCAATATCAGTCATTGAGCCTCCTAGAGCTTGCAGTAAACTAGACATGTTATACTGCCTTCCATCTGTGGAATCCTTATTGCTAGAGAAAGGAAACTTATTTCGCACTATTTTAGCTCGCAATACTGGATGTTTTATAAGGCTTCCAAACTTATACAGCCAAAAACTATTCAGGTCATCACACATTCAATTTTTACAGCAAAGCCAACCCTCTTAATCTATAAGAGATTATGACCCTATCTATTTTGTTTCTAGACAAGTAGTAGGTTGCTTGTCTGTATTTCAATCTCTCCACTAGATACTCAACCCAATCCACAATCAAGAAAGAATGACCTGGCAAACTTATTCCGAAAGAACTACAGAGAGGATTCAAATTACAACAAACTTCTATATTTCAATGTCTAAGATCGTAGCACAGGAACCTTTTCATTAAGATAACCACACAATCAAACAATGGCATCACTTCGATACTTAAACCTATGAAACACATAAAGGAACCACACAAACTTAACTAAGAACTGCAAAAGGGATTCCAGCTTCTCAAAAGCATCAGCCATTAGCCTATCTGTATATGCACATAAAAGAAATGTTTAAAAGAATAAACTACTTCCACAATACTATCAGTGTGCTTATAACATCAACTCGACATCTAAAAAAAATCAACCCAAAATCTATTTCAAGAAATAGTCAAACAAAACAATTCAGGATATTCGGAGATCAGGGTAGAACCACACCTGATGTAACCATTATGATTCATATCTGCAGCAAGCAAATCCTCAACAGTAATATTTCTCTTCAAAACCTTTGTAAGAGCCCTCTTTTGCCGCTTCTCAATTCTCATCTCTGTCAAAAAGAGAAAGGCTCTTGCCACTGCCAAGGTCGAAACCAGAAGCCAAAGAATTGCGAAGATTCTGCCGGTAAGTGTCTTAAATGCCCTATCACCGTACCCAACCGTGGTAACTGACATAACCGCCAAATAGACCGAATCAACAAAATCAAGTTGCTCAATGAAGTAGAGAAACGAAGTCCCTATAGCTAAACTGAGAACCACAATCAAAACAGCAAAAGAAACTTTGGATCTAACCCTAACTCTCCCCTTCCTGGGATCAAAAATGTACTTCCAAGCTGACAGCACTCCGTGGTGGTGATTATTCTCATGACCAGTATTTCTCACCCCAGACAATATCATACTCTCTTGCAGATCAAGAACATAAGTGACAAGTCCATTCAACAATGTACCTATGATACCAAAACCCATCAACACAAACACAATAACAAAGAGTTTTGTCTCGGGCGTCATAGGAGTTATGTCGCCGTAACCAATCGTGCACATAGTTACAACGCAGAAATAAAGAGCATCAACAATCCAGTATGTTTCATCACCGGAGAAACTCTCCCTGTAAACAAAGTAAACATAACCCCCACCCAACAGGTACACGCACAGCAAGAGCATCGTTACTCTGACAAAGGACCCGGATTCTGGTTCTGGCTCCGGTGCCGGCGCCGGCGACGGCTCCCGCATAGCCACCATGGCCGGAGCGGTTTTGCATCTGCGGAGAGAACCGGGTTTCTTGAAATGGGTATTGGTCGGGGCTCGCGGCGGAGAAGACGAGGAAGGCTGTACTTGTTGTTGTTGGGGTGGTGGTGGGTCGTCTCGGATTTCGGGGAAAAGAATTGGGGTGGAGAAAGATTGAGTGAGGATGAAAGGGTCGCCTTCAGGTGGCCTTGCTGCGTTTGCTAGTAAAGGTTCATAAGCCATGAAAGGGAAAGAATCTTTTTCAACAATAATCAGCAAATATTTACAGGTAGGAGAAGGAGGAGGCTGTGATGTTGTAGTATGAACTGTGAAGTCTTGTGCCCGTGGTTCTCTGCGTCCACGAATCACCCGGCAAATATTGTTCAAACTCCTCCAATCCGATGGGGTTCCTTAAACTTTTTCTTTTTTGGTTCCTTACACTTGTCTTGCAATCAGACTGTACTATAGTACGTTTCTTATATATATTTTTATATATTATATATTTAATATAAAAATCTTGCTGAGACTTGAGACACAGATTAAATGTTGTTGTAGAAGGAACAGAGAGTTTAATTTTTTTTTTCGTATTAATCTCTTTTCTTTTTGGTACAACGGAAATGTTAATAGCAGCCAGCAGCACTAGAACTATATTATTAGATATTTTACTTTCATGATGCTTTAAAAGGTTGGAAATTATTGGGCACGAAGTGACTCATGATGTTGTGTGTGCATAAGTAAGGAGTCACCAACCTGAACCAACAAGCTTTTGCCAAGCAAGCGGCACATAATGCACAAATGGACAGTGTAATAAGGCCTTTAAAACGTCTCCCCAACTAGAAAAGGCAGGAAAGATCCTTGTCTTCGTCCACAAAAAAATGCAGATACTTGCACGGATGAACTAGAAAGTTTGACGCGACCCCTTTTTGTCATCTTTCTAGTACTTTACACCTTTCTTTAATCTCTCGTATGATGATGAGAAGCATTGTTGTCCATTGGTTTGCAGTGATGATGACGTTATTATTTACTCAATTTTTGTTACTTGTTGATATAAAGAATGCAACCTTTATTTACAATTGGCCTTTTGGTCAAATTGTTTTATCTACAATTGGCAAAGCAAGGGGTTATGTCCACGTCCTCAATCCCAATCACCAAGCAAGCTGATGTTGTTTACTTATTTGTACGAGTCAGTATGACAAACAATACGCTGAAGTCTTCTCAATAAGCCAATATGGCCAGGGATGGTTTTCTCTCTTGTTCTAGAAGAAGGCTTGTGAATGAATGTGGGGTTGGTTTAAATAGTAAGCGATTTAGTTATATTTGACGGGATCTAAAATTTCTTAATGCGAGATTCACCCAATATAATTAAGTGCGATCCGGATTGAATTTCCGGTTATCCATGGGTGATTAGGCATAAGGCCCACAAAAATTATGAAACGTGACGCTGGGTCGAGTTAAAAAAAGGCCCTCAACTGTCCCCAACTAACCACAGAAGGAAGATATTCCACAAAATTGCAAATGGTTTCATTTATTACGTATTAAACTAGAAAGTGATGGAACTCTTTTTGTCCCTTTCCTCCTCATTGCTTGATTTTTTTTCCTTTTCTTTATCAACAAATAAGCACATAGATACTAGATAGAGTTTACTGGCCCAACAATTACATGCCCCACCCATGGAACATAGCTAAAACAGCTGCAAAGTAAACCCCATGTGTTTTGTAACATATTTTACTGCTTGCAATCATTAGTATAGTATAATAAATAAATAGGGCCCAATGACACGTGTGTAAATTGACATGCATACAGCCTAAACGACGCGTCTTATCCCACAGCACCATCACATGATAACAAAATGATCTTATATTGTTTTTCCTAACAGCTGGTCTCATAATTATTGGCAGTTTTTAATCGCAACTTACAGTTTTAAAAAGCGTTACTTTGCCTAAGATGTCATCCTTAAAACGACGGCGGCGGCAGCGGCGACGTGGAAGATACCCCTCGGCCCTCTCCAAACCTCAACTTTCCTCCCTGGATTTCTTGGGATGATAATTTAATAATATAGTCAGATGAGATCTGTAAACAATTACTTTTGTGGCCGAAAAAATAAAACTTAACTTCATTGAGCTTCGCCGGGCCGAAAGTTATGTTTTATCTAGGCCGTTGATAGGCCCACTAGGCCTAAATGTAAAAACAATAGACCACAAAAAACGATAACTGGGCTCAGCTGGCCCAATATCACGGACCCAGAAGAGAAGGGAAGAAAAACACTAGCGATACTAATCCAATAATCCGAACCAAATTGCTAAGCTAAGCCATAGCTTTGTGGGTTTGAAGGTTTGTTCTTCTTTCTTTACTTTTCTTTTTTCTTTCTTGTTCTCTATAAAACCAACCAAGCTGTTCCTGTTTCCGTATACAATTCGTATTTGTAAGTCGTGGGCTGGTGGTTTTGTCCCTATGTACCCATTATAAATAAGTTATCAATTGCACCGTTAATAACTATTTAAACTCGGATTAATTGGTGCTATAATTTTTTAGGATATCAAATAATCCGTAAATTAATAAATAATTATTAACATTAGAAATTAATCGAAATAGTAAAGGCTCTTAGAAAATCCGTGTGTAACACGGCCTAATTCAACCGCGGATTTGACCCGTGTGTAACACGGGGAGTTGCACTAGTTTCTTTTGTATGAACAAACCTAAACAGACCTGCTTCTCTTCCTCTTTATTCTATTTATTTTTTCCGGTTTTATTTTCTTCTCATCCTCAATCTTACTAAACTCCTACAATACATAGTCAAGATTTTATTTAAATCAATCTCATCACATCAGCAGATTATCAACAAGAGGTAAGTTTTGTTTTTAATGTCTTCCAAATAAAATACTTTTATTGATGCGTGATTAGAAAAATAGAGAAAATTTTTGAACACTATTACTTTATTGTTTTAGCTTTACGTGAATTCAATTTTTCTTTTTTTTTTTAATGAAAGAAAGACAAAGAGAGATAGTTATTAGGGATAATCGTGAGAGCTTTGACCTTATTCTTTTTTTTTTTTTAATGAAAGAAAATCGTTAAAACTAAATGTATGAATGTAAGAAAGACAAGAGCTATGACTTGTATTCATTTTTTTTAATGAAAGAAATAAATCTTTAAACAATATATTCCGAGTGCCTAGAAGAATATATAATATATTCTTTTTTTTCTTTTATATAAAAATTGATATCGTTAAACAAAATCTTTTATTCTTTTGTTAATTCAATTATACAATATATCAATTAATAACGTTTTTCTAATTTTTTTTCCAGTGATGGAAAGATAATTTCAAAGAACTAGAAGAATAGAAGATTCATCTTCCACTTCTAATCCTTTGCCTAATGTACCAGAATCGACACAAACACAATGCAAAGAAAGATTCATTAATGTTGACTTGGAAAATCTTGAAGCTGAAAAGCGACCGAAATTTTTAGAATATCACCCTGATGATTGTGATGCTGTTCGGAGAGCCTATATGCTTGTTTGATTACATATATTGAGAAAGATGTATTTAATCGCATTGAAAATGAGCAAATAATTCAACGCTATCAAAATATGAGATCCGGTAGGGAACAATTGTAATATTTAATTAACTTTCATATTATATAGTGTAATTTTTATATATATTTATGGGTTCTATAATTATTTTTATTGTTTATTTTTTGCCTACCCTGAAAAAAATTCCTGGATCCGCCACTGGTTATTGGTGGCCTCATGTTATTGATGCTCCACAAGTTAGGGTTACCGAAAACAAGGATTCAGAAACACACGTTTCAGAAAGATTCTCATCCCAACTTTGGCAATAGCATCATTAAATCCAGCTTTCATCAATTGTGCTCCCTCAAAAATAATAGCCGGTGGGATATTTTGTAACTTATTGTTCATTAATGAGTTTAACATTAGTAGTGCAACCATGCAGAAAGATTTTCACGTGAAATTGTACTAGAATGATGCAAAAATGGAACCATGGGGCCAAGGTTACGTAACATTATTATATATACTAAAACACGGAAGTGTAAAGTAAAGTGATTTGACTGTTTTGCCTCACAAAAATTTTATAGTGATAAATCTACCCTTCATTGAGTATTATTATATCTAATTAACTAAAAGAGAATAGTTACTATTTAGCTCATTCACAACAGCTTTTTATAAAAGTGAAGTGCTTTATTTGTTTGTCCATTACTATTTTGCTAATTTACAACAGCTTTTTTCAATATTTTAATTTATGAAAGGTTATTTTTGTAAGAATGAGTTAAGTAACAAGTACGCTGTTGCAGTGGATTTGGGCAAGCACAGTTTAAGCAACTCTTTCTTACTCTATAATCATTGAAGAACAAAAAGATTTTCAAAACTAACCAAACTGAAAGCAGAACTGTCGAAGTTATCGAAAGAATCCAAATTTGAAATTCTTAAACTATATCTTGCCCAACCCTTCCTGCAACCCAGCATTTGAATATTGGGTCATAATTTATGTTATCAAGCCACATTAAGAATTCTATAACGGTTTACCATTTTGTTTTTGTTATTTGTCCTAAACTTTATGGGTGTTATGATTTTTTCGTAGATATTGAACTGTTTGTTTTCACTGAAATAATTGAACTTCATGGGTGTTTGATTTTTTCGTAGATATTGAATTGTTTGTTTTCACTGAAATAATTGAAGAAAATTCAATAAGTTGCATGCAGGTAAAAAATTACGACAAGAATTAGCTTCCGTTTTAGTCTGTCATGTTCTGCTTTGTATTGATGAAGAAGCGTTGGTGAGGATTGTTATTTTCCATCCTAATATATTTATTTCTTATAGCTTTATTCATTAACAGTAGTTAAAATCTCAGCAGGACACGGCACAAGAGACTATAGGAGAGCTTGCAGCAAGCGATTTATCTTTTTTTCAAATTATAGTAGCAGTATCAAACTCAAAATTTTTATAGTTGTAATTGGTGTTCTTTAGTAACTGAAATCTATGATTACTATTATTACCTCTGTTATGAATAAAGATGAATAATTTCCTTTTTGATTTTTCTGATTCTTTACACTTAATCAACAACTGTAATTTCTTTTGGAAAAGGAAGAAAAAAAAAGAAAAAAAAAAGATACAGAGCTGCAACCATAAGTGGTTACTATGGAATACAACAACGTGTATCAACAAACGTATTTGGTTCGTTCTCCTACTAATTAGGTTACGGAGTTAATATTTTTTTTTAAAAAAATAAGGTCTCAGAGTTAATCGGGTGAGGTGAATTGGTTTCTTTAGCACTGCAAAAACAATCCAAGTCCTTCCGATATTGATGTTAACTCTGCCTTTTGTTTTGTAATTTTATGGAAAAAAAATGGCAAGAGGAAGACCAAGGCTCTATCAAAAGCTATGGATGCCAAAAGATCGACATATGGGATAATCAGGTGACAAATACTGTAACTTTTGTTTGCATATTATATTGCAGTTTAAATCTAGAATAATTAACTTGAAAGTTTGATTTGGCTATGCAGCAACTTAATTTGTCTTATTGTCTTATGGAAAATTTTTGAAATGGATGTATCTTTCTTTTATGCAAAAAGATGTATTGTGACTCTGTTATTTATGTTAAAAAAAAAACTCTGTTATTTCATATTAGACTAAATGATTTTTGTCTCAACAGTTTTTTTTTTATTAACCACATACAACATTTGAGATGCTTGATTTCCGAGATCCATCCTGCTAAAATCTTTTAGTATTTAATTTCTTGCTTTGTATAAATTAAAAAATATAGCTGATATTATCTGGAATTATATTATTTTGGTGTTGCAAAATAACCATATCTATCTATCAATATTGTTTATAAAATAAGTATAATCCAAGTGGTAACTAACTATATTATAAGGCATTTTCTAACAATACTGAAAGAATTGCATCATGTAATCATATGCGTGAAGAAGCTAGGTATCTCTATTCATTTTGTATCTAACTAAATATCAATGACCAGTTATGCTAAAGCAATAAATTTATGAACCATGGACAACTACATGGCGTTTAAACTGAAAAAAAGTGAATAATTAGAAGAGATTGTTAGGTCTCCCTTCACACCTATGTATCTCGATCTAAATCTTTTGTTCTTTACCTTGAAGTAAAAGTACAAATAGCTATTGAGAATGGGCTCTTATATTTTTCTATTAAATACTTTCCTTAATTGTATATTATATGTCAGTGGTGCCTCATGATTTTACAAACAAGCAGCTTATGCATCAAACCAAGAATTGAATGATTGAAGGCGTGTATCTATTTAGTAAATAAAATTGTATTTCAAGTGAGATGCTAAATGATGAATTATTGTATGTATGAAAAAGATACTCTTTTTTCCCGCAGAGAAGCGCGGGTAAGCTGCTAGTTTGACATCTATTTGGAAGCAAGAACAATAACAGAAAGGGTAAGGAAATTTGACTGTAGAAACATGTTGAAATGAAGATTCCACATTTCCCAAGAGGAAAACATCAGTGTGGACATGCAACAGTATGTTACCAGTTTCATAAGTCAAATGCCTGTACACAAAAATGTTTTGAATTCTAAAAATATTATAGAAGGAAACAAATTGCAATGAGTATGAAATCGATACCGCATCTACAGCTGCTTCGGCTGGACCTCTGATGGTTATTAAAGTAGATTCTATAAGACGACGGTAACCTTGCTCAGGAGCTATTAGATGAGGTTGATATCCATCAGCTTCAGTTATCAGCTTTCGGACATTATCCATTGATAGGTGCTTGTATATGGAACTATATATGGTGCCAAGCTTGTTTTGCAACGAAAGAAAGAAAGAAAGAAATTTGAGACATGCAAGTAAAGCCGGGGGATAACAACTAACAAGGCTTGGAACAATAATGGGGGAGGAAGACAGAAAAAAAAAAAAACAAAACAAAAAGCACATGTGACTTAAAACAACTAAGTGTAGGCTTGGTGGCTGTTTAGTTCTTGCTTTGTACATTCTCATAACATATGAATAAATACACGATTAGCAGCGAAAAAAAAACTAATCCAAAATCAGCCCATGGTCCATATGGTTGATACTGATAGTGTTTACCTTAAAATGGAACGAAATCTGACATGGATACCACCAGTGGCTCACTTAAACATCAACTCCAAGCCAATTTGGTTTTATGTTCATTGTCCATGGATCCATCAACGGTCCCCTCCCCAAACTTGCCATGGCATTGAATTGATGTTGGTACTTTGTCTTTAACAAAGTCAGAAAAAAAAAAAGAACAGCCAGTGGTAATTTGAAATTATACAAAGTGTAGGATCAGTTCCCTCTTTAACAAAGTGGGTTCTTTCACCCCCTTCAGAACTTGGACTGTTGTGTTTCTTCGGCAAAAAGAAAAAAAAGGTTCCCTAATCTACTAAATCTAGACATGGAGCGTGGTTTCTAATTCTGACATTAATGCACCCCCACTCTGCCAATTTTTGAACCCCCCACCCCATTCCCCCAACCACAGTATGTAGAGGGTGGGCACCTTCCCTCCAGAGTTCCTTTTCTTATGAGCAAGGTTTTGAAAACCGGACCGGCCATTGAACCGGCGAAGGGGATGTTCAAGGAAAACCGGGGTTCAATCGTTTTATTAAAATATATTAATTTTTAAAGAAAACAATCAAAATATATTCATTATAATAATTTTATGGTCAAAATTGAAGTCATTCTCAATATATACTAAAACTTATGTAAAGATAACATTAATTTGTAATAGTTTAGTTGGTTAATGACTTTAAATATTATTAGGAGGTCAAGGGTTCAAGTCTTACTCTCACCATTTTTAAAACTTTTAAATGAAAAAAAGAGGTTCAACCGGTAAAAAAACGGCCGGTTCAAAACGGTTGTGTAACAGAGGGGTTTTTTCCAGTGAACCGGACTGGGGCTTTGCTGAAAAGGCGGTTGAACCGGGTTAACCGGACGAACCGGTCCGGTTTTAATAACCTTGCTTATGAGTCACCAAAAAGTAAAGAATAAGGCACCATACTCAAACCAAATTAATGGAATAAAATCCATTTTATTGAGTCAGTGGTAATTTAAAATTATACAAAGTGTAGGATCAGTTCCCTCTTTAACAAAGTGGGTTCTTTCACCCCCTTCAGAACTTGGACTGTTGTGTTTCTTCGGCAAAAAGAAAAAAAAAGGTTCCCTAATCTACTAAATCTAGACATGGAGCGTGGTTTCTAATTCTGGCATTAATGCACCCCCACTCTGCCAATTTTTCCTTTTAGTCTAGAG